>NEWO01000707.1:70679-82132 GCA_003013225.1 Phalaenopsis aphrodite
AATTGCGTCAACTAAAGTAAGATAAGTAGTGTAGGGTATTTATATTGATTTAGGTGAATTATCAAGTCTCGGGGCTGTCGATGCTATTTTTGGTTAAAGGAGTTGCCCATAAGATGTTGTTTGTCACCGAAATCAAAATCCTGTCGCCTGCTTCGGAAGGATGTCTTAATTTACATATATATTTAGTTATAGAAAATCTTATATTTTTCATAGTTTACGTATAAGAGTGTTGTACCTTAAATCGTGTATCTATCCCTAAAGATAAATACAAGATCTGAGAATGAGGCTCGATCAAATAAACTAGGGAATATATGACTTCCGTTTGATATGCAAAACTATTTTATTTTTCGATAATTTCCCCTATTTAATTTAAATGATTAAACTAGGTTTAAATTAAGCTGGCCTCGGACAAGCTTTCTATAACAACAAGCCCCTTTAGTTATTTACATCTTCATTGACTGGAGTCACCTAAGAAAACTCTCGATAAAAATCACAAAATATTATCTTTAAGGAGTTCAAAATGGTAGGAATTTTTAATCATATCGGACGTAGAGGTGTGATAAGGGATTGGTTCAAATTTGAACCATTTTGTTGTAGATTCCAAAGAAGGAAGAACTAAGGGATGTCATGGATCCAGAGGAGAACCCCGGTGACATCCAAAGGTCTCCTAATGTTTGGCTTCATTTCAAAGGAGAAATAATTAGGTGTTTCATCCTGCCAATTTTATTATCTAGGGCTTACATTCTTGTGAAAAGATCACACAAATAGCCTGGAAGATGTGAGGGTTTAGGACATGACGAACGACGACCTCAGAATCCTAAGACGAGTTAGAGCTTATATTGTATAGCAGGGCTGTGCAAAAGCCTAATGAGAAGGTGAGGATTTAAGTTGCATAAGCAAGCAACCTCAAAGTCCTATGGCTTTGTTGCTTATATATAATGAAGGAAGATTGGTTTAGCAAGACAGGTTTTGCTCTTGAAGATGGTCGTGCTGCCCACCATGCTAGCTCCAAGCTCCTTGCCATGAGGAGTTAGAGTTTTCTAGTGTGTCAAGTTACGATGTCAAATCAGGTGGCCCTATGTTTGTAGTTCTTTAAATTTTATGGAGGCATGTTAAAGTTGATTAGAGCGATACTGGTTAGTATCCTACGGTTCCCTCATTCTGGCACCACTATTTATTATTGGGTTAACTTAGTCCAAATGAACTTACTAAACTCAACTTAATGAGTTCTATAATTTCATTTAGACCATGGGAAGCCTCCTTAGCAACTGTAGGTTACCTCTTCCAGGGAATTCTCGATCATCCGATAGAGACATCTTAAATTAGTTGCAATTGTAGTTTTGTGTGATATTTGTGATTAAATTTTGAGTTGCTTTATATTTTGAATGTTGTGGCGGTGAATGTTATCTTGGTTGATTTTAGTTTTAGTTTTGGTTTTGGTTTTGTTGCTATTCTAGCAGTTTCAGTTTTCATGCAGGGTGACATCTTTGTTTAGCATGTAAGTTTTGTAAGCATAAAAAGTATGGCATAAAAGTAAAATAAAAACGACCCTTAAAACTGTAAAAGCGTGCCTGATGATTCTTCTCGTTCCACCACCTGAAACTTAAAATGCATGTGAGAGTAGTTTATGTAGAGACAAAAAAAGTAAGGTTTTGGTAGTTTTCCTAACCACATGTCATATCTTGGTGGGTCCTTAAAAGTTTAATGAAGGATAATTTTATCAAGCAAAAGATATTAAGTTTAGTAGATCTATAAGGTATCCAACAGATCTAGAGAAAGAAGTAGCTCCGTGCTACTGTCTTGCTGCCTGGTGGAAAATCTTGAGTTCTTTTTAAATTTATTACGTCGCTTAATAATTCATCATATAAATACCCTTAGTGCTCAATGAGCATTGATGTCTCAATTATCCTTAAGAATAGCGTAATTATCACTCATAATTCAATTTAAGAATAATATGGGTGAAGACCCTTAAAGAGACATGTTTAAGAAACTTAGCAAACTTTTGACTTTTGCTTGTAGTGTTGCAAAAATGTTTTAATTTTCAATGATGTTTACTTCTCTAATCCTTATTTAAATGAAACTTGATTTAGCCTAAGTCACTACTAAGCCCTTAAGCTTTTAGTGAGTGTCTTAGTCATTGCAAATAAAATTGACTTATAAGTGATGGTGATGATTCATGTTTTTATTTTTTTGTCATCAAATAAGGCTATTAAATTAGTGAGTTATTAACACCCGAAATCATACCCGTAAATCTAGGATCATTTAATTGGCTAGACTCCCAAATTTATGTAATTTAAAGAAATTGTAAATTTATCCTTTTAAATTAGGACAAGTTAGGTTGGTCTCTACCAGTTAACCACTTGTGTTTCAAAAATTCAAAAAAGTTAATTAGAATCAATGATTTCCCATTTCCCTTTCTGAAATAAGGTTTAAATGTTAATTAAGGCTAAATTTCCAAAATTATACATTTGCCCCTAAGACTCTATCACTTCATAATTCATCAATTTTAATCCAAATGACNCCTTAGTGCTCAGTGAGCATTAATGTCTCAATTATCCTTAAGAATAGCGTAATTATCACTCATAATTCAATTTAAGAATAATATGGGTGAAGACCCTTAAAGAGACAAGTTTAAGAAACTTAGCAAACTTTTAACTTGGGCTTGTAGTGTTGCAAAAACGTTTTAATTTTCAATGATGTTTGCTTTTCTAATCCTTATTTAAATGAAACTTGATTTAGCCTAAGTCACTACTAAGCCCTTAAGCTTTTAGTGAGTGTCTTAGTCATTGCAAATAAAATTTACTTATAAGTCATGGTGATGATTCATGTTTTTATTTTTTTGTCATCAAATAAGGGTATTAAATTAGTGAGTTATTAACACCCAAAATCATACCCGTAAATCTTGGATCATTTAATTGGCTAGACTCCCAAATTTATGTAATTTAAGCAAATTGTAAATTTATCCTTTTAAATTAGGACAAGTTAGGTTGGTTTCTAGCAGTTAACCACTTGTGTTTCAAAAATTCAAAAAAGTTAATTAGAATCAATGATTTCCCATTTCCCTTTCTGAAATTAGGTTTAAATGTTAATTAAGGCTAAATTTCCAAAATTATACATTTGCCCCTAAGACTCTATCACTTCATAATTCATCAATTTTAATCCAAATGACTTTGGAATTTTTATCCTACTTCTCCCATGGGTCAATTGACACATCAGAGGAGAAAGTGTGATTATTTAAAATTAATTTTTTTATATAATTATTTTTAATGCAAAAATAGGATTTTTCAAAGAAAATTTCTAACTTGACCAAGGTAAATCCTAATCCATTAAAATTTTTTCTAGAGGTATCCTAAGACTAGAGAAAACTTTGGACTAAATTTCATGATTTTTTAAAATTTATTTGAATTTTAAGAATAATTTTAAGTTCTTGGGTGTTTATTAATTATAAAATATTTTAATGTGGAAAATTAAGTTTTATATTTTTATTAAATCTCTCTGATGTCAAGGCACATAAAGAAATAAATTTCTCATTTTTTTTATTGTTGTTTGAATTATTGGAATTATTTTAGTAAAAAACCATTTTTAGCCTTTAAAAATTATTTTAAAATTTAAAATTCAATATATTTATTTAAAAAATTAGGAAAAATATCCAAATTATTCTTAAGTACATAGGAAGCAATTTATATTTTTTTTGCGATTTTTATGGATTTTTAATTATTTAAATATTTAAACATAGGCTAAAAATCAATTTTTTATTTTAAATACTATTTTATTTTTAGAAAATACCCCGGATCACAGAGAACTCAAAAAAAAATTTTTATAAATTTGTTAGTTATATTTTTATTTTTAAAAATCTTTTAAATGCCAAAATGATATTTATCTTTAAAAATTAACTTAAGTTACCAAATGAACCAAAAATGCTTTGAAATTTTTATGGTGAGTTCTTTGGATCCTAAGCAACGGGGGAGATTAAAATCAGGTCATTTTGATGTTTGGGCTTTCCAAAATTAATTATCTTAGTGATTTAGAGTTTGTAAAGAGTAGGTGTGTTTTGAATGACTTAACTCATGAGAAATTTTCTTGAGTGTTCTCTAGTCATAGTAAACCTTTTAAAATTTTCTTAGATTTTTCTAAGAAAAATGCTAATTATTATGATTAATTTAAGCAAATAATGTGTATAAACTTGAAAAATATGGACATCTGTCTAGAGGTCTCCTCTGATTGATAAAGGCTACAACATGCAAAAAATTCAAGTCATTGTGAAATGCTTATATGCATGGAGAATCAACAAACTCAAAATAGTGTTTAATTGATTAAAAATAAAACATACATCAAATGGATTTCAAATTATTTCCACATTGTTCTTCTCTGTTCACTGAGGAAGAGGGTACTTTTATTTTATTTTTTTGATTTTTCTACATAAATTTATGTATTTTTGAAGTTTTAGAGATTAAATAAATAAGAAAAAGCCCCTACTTTTCTACTTATCCATGTCAACCTCATACGGGTTAAACAAGCCATGTGTCGCTACTTGATTGGGCACTGCCAGCCAGCTCATTTCACGACCCATCGGACCGCGCTTCTTTGACACGATCAGAGCCGCACAATTAATACACGCTCGATTTTACGGTCACGGGTCATCGTCCCAAATGAACTGGATCTGAAAACTGTCCATTGTAAAACAATAATATCTCAGTAGATTCTCAATGAAATTGAGTGTGATTTTTTTTTAAAATGCTCATCTTGACTTGTCAAACACATCCATATGGTTGATGACCTTTAAATTGACTTTATATTCATGAATAATTAAAAGAAGATCAATTTAGGGTTAACTTTCGATACCTTGGTCCAAGAGGGGTAGCCTCGATTAGATGCTTGTAGAAGCTTTGTGTGGGCTTTAGGATAATAGGGATGGACCCTCTAATCATGGTGAACTGCCTAGACCTAAATTTGACCAAGGTCGATTTAGGGGTTTGCTCAAAGTCCACCTTAGGGTGGTCGAGCAATGGGGCTTTTGTGGGGGATCTTCCTCTCTTGATGTTGTGATGGTGTGTGTGTAATTAATTTGAATTTCATTAAGGTTTGTAGGATGTCCTATTTCGGCCTTTAAATTTAACTCCAAAATTGAACTCGAGTAATGGCTTTGAGTGGCCAGGGAAGGGTTTGTTAAGCTCAAGAGGTCTCCAAGAAGCACTGGAAGAAATTTTACAGAGTCTTCCCAAGGAACTTCAAGCTCTCTCTTTTTGGCCAAGGAGGGGGCGTTTAAATAAAATGGCCTAGGCTGGCTGCCAGGGCTAATTGAGGGGTGCATTTGGTTGCTTATGTGGAGGGCAGAGAAGCTCCAATGAGCAGTTGGGCTGATTTTGCCTTTGAGTTTGAATTGGGTGAAAATCCCTTGCCTTGGCCATGGTTTTAGCTATTTTCTAGCCACTAAGGTGGCTGGCCGGCCAGGAATTGGTCACCTCTTGGCTCAGCGGAGTTAGCGGAATATGTCACAGCAATTTAATGGAATGTGGTATTGTTTTGGCAATGATATCTTAAGCCTAAGAAAAAATGGAAATAAAATCCCTTAATTTGATGAAATTTTTGTCCATGGATCATCTAACAAGGGTTAGATGGATTTTAGCTCAGTCTTAGGGTCTAACTAATGGCTGTGGTGAAATTAATTTGATGATATTAAGGTGTTTAGGACACATTTAGTGGATAGGTCCAAGTGGGTGCAAGTGACCAAAAATTGGGTTTGGGCTAGGTTAGCCATGTCAGTTGGCCCAAATAAACTTTGAATTTGGTGTATATGATTGTAAGGAACAATTTTGGTGAAGAATGAAAGTGGCTTTCAGTTCAATTGGACGGTAAATTTGGAGGAATTTTCAAATTTGATTAATTTGGGCATATTGGGCAAGGTTTTGGCCTAGGTTGGGCTAGTTTTGGGTCAAGTCCAAATTGATTGTTTTAAATGGTCAATAGATATCTCATGAAGAGTGTTCAACATAAATTGAGTGCCGATTTTGGGGTTAAGGCATTCAATTTGATGAGATTAGGTCATGTGGCCAAAATTGGGGCTTTAATCAAAATCAAAATTGGGCCTAAATGATGGACTAATTGGGCTAGGATTTGGTCTACATTGGTCATATAAAGTGTGAATTTGAGTTTAGAATTGTAATTGGGGGAAATTGAGACCAATTTGATATACATTTGAGGTAGATTTGGAGAAAAGTGGGCCTTTAAACGGTAATTTGGGGGTTTTGGTCAAAGATGGTCAAATTCAACAAATTAGGTCTTGTGGTAGTTAAGAAAAATGAAATTCGGAATATTTGGAAGGTTTTGGAAATTTTTGGGATTTTTTAGAATTTTTGAAATTTTTGGGCCTAAGTGGAACATTTTGGTAATTTGGCAATTTTGGTAATTTTGGCTAATTTGGATGTTTTTAAAAGGTTTGGAATGATTTTTTGAATAGGTTAAGATAATTTGGGTGAATTTGATAACTTTGACCAAATTTAGAGTTTCAAGGGTATTTAAGTAATTTGGTGGAGTTCAGGGGCAAAAGGCCAAGTTGGGTATTTTTGGTAGAATTAGAAAGTTAACCACCATAAATGAGTCATGGACCAATGGAAACCCCATTATGGGTCCTCTATGTAGTGGTCATAGCTAAACCTTAGCCTAGGGCTAGTGGGTCTAAGAGACCATCTACATGAGTCAAAAGATCAAGGGATGAAAGTCTAGTAGCTTTAGGGTTGTGAGTGATTGTGAGTGTAAGTATGTACCATAAGCCCTAGACCAACACCCAGGGTCAACCCTAAGGTCCAACAATCCTAAGGGGACTCTCCTTGAGCTCCCCCATAATGACCCCACCTACTAAGTGCTAGAGGTTAGGACCAATATGTGAAACTTCAAGTTGAGTAAAGAGGAGTGTAGAATTTCTAATGGTGAGGGTTCTTTATCTAGTTTTCTAGGAATAGTCAATAAGATCGTTCTATGGCTAGACCTTAGAATACTAAAGAGGAAAAACTAAACCTCAACCAAAAGTGAGGTCAACAGGGGCATAACATGGTGGGTCCTTAAAAGTTTAAAAGGATGATTTTCTTGAATAAAGAATAATATGTTCATTTGTTCTTCAAAATAATAACTTTTAAACTCTTCTGAGTAATTTTGGGTTCACTTGAACATATTATATTGTTGAATTAATCATCCAAAGTTAAATTTAAATTCAATGGATTAAACTAAACTGTGCTAAAAAAACTTTAATATTTTACTTATCCCATGAGCGGGGTACTCAAACATTCACTTGACATTTTATTCAAGAGTTATATAAGTGGATGCACTCAGAGGAAAGCTCAAGTCATTAGGCATCTTGAACCTACAAATAAAGTCGAGCTTGTAGTGTTTTAAAGCTTTATTATGATTAATTAAGTTTCTTTTTTTTAAGCCTCATTACACAAATTTAAAAATCAAGCATAGCAAATTACTAAGCCCTTAATTCATATTTTCAAGGTAACCTTACAATAATAAAAATGTTGATATAAGTGGGACTTAATTCTCACCAAAACATTATTCTTATCATTTAATCACCAATTAAGGAGCTTCAAATAAAAAAGTTATTATCATCCTAGTTGATGCCCACTACTTTAAGGTCATCCAATTAGGTTAATCCCCAAGTCACAATGATTTGGGAAAATTACAATTTTACTGCTCACCTCACTTTTGTTAGGATACTAAACTGATACACATGGACAAGACATGTCTTGAGTCACCTACTTCAACCCAAGATCCTTAAACACCTCTTAAAACCTAGTGATCATCATGACCACTAAATTTACCCGAGGAATAGAGAGTTACTTACATTAACCCCTTTATGAATTTACCTAGGGTAACCAAAATTTTGAAAGTTGCAATGACTCTCATTACACTCCTTTTGGTTTCAAACCACATTAACACCCAAGGTGATCAAATCATTATTAACAAGCCCTAATTTGGTCAACCCTTGACCAACAATCGTCACATTGACCATTTGGTCAATCCTAGGGCCAAATTGGTCAAATTTGATCATTTGGCCAATTCTGACTTAAAATTGGTCAAATGACTAACCGTAAGACTCAATTAGTCAAAATTGGTCCAATTAGTCAAATTTGGTTAAATTGGTCAAATTTGATTAATTAGCCAATTCTCACTTAAAATTAGTCAAATGAATAACCCTAAGACTCAATTGGTCAACTTTCATCAAATTGATCAACATATACACCAAATTGGTCAAATTGGACCATTTGGTAAACCCAAGCACCAAATTTGTCAAATTGGACCATTTAGTCAACCCTGACACCAAATTGATCTAACTTGACCATTTGGTCAACCAAAACACCAAATTGGTTAAACTGCACCATTTGGTTAACTCTAACACCAAATTGGTCAAACTGGACCTTTTAGTCAACCTTACACCCCATTGGTTAAACTTTGGTCAAATGGTCAGTTTTGAACCCCATGGTCGCCACCTTGACCATTTGCTCAACAATAGACCCAAAGGATCATCGTATGGTCAAGACATCACCATATGGTCAATTTGACCATCATGGTCAACTCTGGTCAACCTTGGTCAAAACAAAGCTATAGCATCAAACTAATGACCTCATGACTAACTCAACCTTGGACCTAAATTGATCAATCATGGTCAACACTGGTTAAACTTGGTCAGTTTTTCCATTTTTGGTCAAAACTTTGTCTTTTAATCAAATTATTTTTAATCTCTTAATTAATTAATCATTTAATTACTTAGACAAAGTGAAATTAAAGATTAATAGACCTAGGATTTTAGTCTAAAAGAATGGTTTAAGTCCATGGCAAGGTAATCCCATGGCAACCCTAAACGCATGCTTTACTCTTAAACCCTAAATTCACCTTATGAAAAATTGTTAATGGGTTCCCATGACCCATGAGACATATCATGACATGATCAAAACTCATAAGAGACAAATGAGCCATCATTTTTTACCCAAATCAAGGTGTCATCATGAGTCCATTATGAGGGGAATAAGGAGGTGTCATTCCTTCATGAAACCATGAAAGGAAGACATGGTGAGAACATCACTCACCTTCCTCTCCATAAAATAAGAAAAAGCTTAATCAAGTCATTATCATTACCATGATTAAGCTCATCATGACTTAGCCATGAAAGTAAGGGAAGAGGAATCATATGTGTCATGTCATTCCAAGCCCATTGAATGATTAGTAAGCTCATGTAAGGAAGGTCAATCAAACTCATGTTAAGAGCCTTATCTACCTCATGAGCCATCCAATAGGGAAAGACCAAACCATGACAATCGAATGTCTCCATTTTTCAAGCTCAGGATGGAGAGCCATGAGGAAAAGGGAAGATGGGTATGCACAGTTAAAATTCACTTTTCTAATCCTCTCCAAACTTCCCCACACCATCACTAACCTTCTACAATCAATCAAAAGCTCCATAACCACCTCTAATGGCAATAAAAGGGGATAACTCAAGAGCTTCCATAGAGAGAGACCAAAATACACTGCCTAATCCCTAAAATAATTAAGACAAAAAGTGTTCTCCATAACTTATACAATAAATCCCCCACAAAATTAACCTTTGAACTCATACACTGAGCTCCAATTATGAGTTTCAATTCCAAAACTTCAAATCAACTCTTCCATAAGCTTCCTTAGGATCTACAAAGAGGTTTCCAATCAAAATTATCGCTCCTCATAGACTCTAAGACACTCATAGCTTAAGCTGTGACCCCATTTCGTAAAGCAAATACTAGGACCCAATTTCAATTGAAATTTAATCAAGGGAAAGCTTTCCAACCTAAAAGAGAAACTCTAGAATGTTTCCAATCAAAGTTTCATCTACTAAAGCCAAGGTATGGCTTCTAGCAAAAATTTCAGCTTGATTTTCAAGCATTGTGAAGGGAACCATTTCAAGACTCGTACATCACCATATAGATGCTTTCATTTTCTTCAGATGAAGCTTTAGAAAAAATTTCCATAAAGTCTCATCAATAATCAAGCAAGAAATCAAGCCTTGACAATGAACGACTCTCAATTCATCCCCCTATGGGACAAGGAACTGATGTTGTCCATTTTCGTTTATTGGAAATGGACGGCTCTGATCAAGCTGAACTACGAATATGTCCATACAAAAAAAACAGAACCACAGGCCACGTACGCTACCACATGTAAAGAGCTCCCAATCACGTGTTGTCGTGCCATTTTCAACTCGTTCGATGTTTGAGTTAGCACCACATGGAATTAGTTTAAGTAGGGTTTAATTTAAACTAACAAAATCCTATTTAACTTCAAAAATCTATATCTTGATGTAAAAGAATCAGAAAAATACGACAAAAATACCCTTGGATTCAGAAAAATGAGGAGAAAATTATAAAAAAAATTAAAATTAAACAAATTATATAAAGATTTTAATTAATTAATTATTATCTCGAGTAATTTAATTATTAAAATTTATTTATAAATAAAAAATATGTAATCTTTAGGTATTAACCTTTATTTACTTGGGGACATTCCCTTGTTTTTCCAAGGCTAGGAAAAATCCATAGAGTCCAATTTTTTAATTTCTATCAAATTTATTAATAATTTTCTAAATAATTATAAAAAATTAAGAAATTGGAAATTAAATTTGAAAATGGTTAGAAAATTTGAAGTGACAATTTTAGACTAAAAAATGAAAATATTTAGCCATTGGAAAATTTAAAGAAGATATTTTCATCACTTAGGGTCATAATTATAAATTCTAAGTTTATTTTCAAAACCCTAGAATTTCTTAGGTTTGAAACTTAGTCTTAAATAATATGTACGATCGACCAAATCTTATGCATTAGGTCTGACTCCCAAACTAGATCTATGGTGAACCCAAAACAATAACAAATGTGGAGTTTAACCACCTCCTCAAGACTATTGGGTCTAACCCACTGTTGACGTCACTTTTGGTTGAGCTCTTGCTTTCTCCTATTTAGTAGCTTAAGGTCAAGCCATTAGACTTTCTTCTTGCTTAATTCTAGAGGAAAAGAAAAGGAATCCTCACCATTAGAAGTTCTAAACTCTTCTTTGCTTAACTTGAAGTTCAACATATTGTACCTGACCTCTTGCACGTGGTTGGTGAGGTCAATATAGAGGAACCCAAGGGGAGTCTCCATATAACTACTTGGCCTTAGGGTTGACCCTGGTTGTTGGTCTTGAGTTGGTGCATACCTTATCTCTCACTTACACATTACACTTCCACTCACTATCTTAAGCCTAAGCCTACCTAATTTTTACCCCCCTTAGCCATTTGGGAAACTCACGTAGTCTGTCCTCTAGACTCACTAGCCCTAAGCTAGGGTCTAGCTAATACTAGTACATCAAGGACCCAAAGTAGAGGATTCCATTGGTCCATAGCTCAAATAACGTGGATAGAACCCCACTTTCACCAAAATACCAAATTTAAT
>NEWO01000707.1:96354-129355 GCA_003013225.1 Phalaenopsis aphrodite
ATAAGGAGCAGGAAAATGTTACCCTCGAGGTCAGCTCCCATATATAAAAGAAAACAAATAGTAACTTAAGGAGAGCTACCACCACCTCCACTAGTGGAAGAACTAAATTATCATATAGAGATTGAAGTTTTATGTAAAGTAAGTTATAACATGCTAGCTCATCTTAGGAGGTTGCCAGCCAAACTAAGCATCTATGATGCTCTGATCTTGTCGAAAGAGATGAGAGAGTCTCTGGTTATAGCCTTTCTTGACCCAGAGACTTACTTAACTCAGTTGGCCAGCATATCCTCAGATGAAGTTTGTTCATTAAAGGAATAGCTTGAGATATGTCTCATAAATGAAGACTTGTTGCTCGGTACCACTAACCACAACCGGCAGTTCTACTTCTTTATTAATTTCGACAGATTCGTGTTGTCCAGAGTTTCAGTGGATCCTGGAGCATCTCTCTACTTATTGAGCCTACGGACATTATGATATTTAGATATTGAGGATCGAGAGCATAAATATGATAAAATGATTTATTTAGATGGGAGAAAGAGCACTTTGATAAATTACCCTACTTATTAAAGTCAGAGAATTAGTAAAAACCATTAAATTCCATATCATCAACGTCGAGACCTTTTTCAATGCTTTACTTGGTCGACCATGGATTCATGAAGACAATATGGTTTCGTAATTCTTACATAAATGCATTAAGTATTACAAAAAAAGACAAGAACATTGCATCAAAGGAGATTTACAATAATTTTCAGTTCATGAAGTTTGCATTCATGAAGATGCAACCAACTATGGGCCTCCAAAGAAACCTAACTTCTCTTGTGAGGTTGTAACAAATAAAAGTTAATATTTAAAAGAATCATCAGGGCAAAGCCATTCAACTTTGCTTCAGCAGCCTGCCACCACACCTTTGCAATGAGTTGGTGGGGGTACTTTTAGTTTGCGCACCAAAGGTCGAGGCTGGGGACGTGGACGAGAAAGAACCAACACTATGACTGCATAGACTAAGGCAACCATCAAAATTGATGATGAAGAAATCTTGAAGGAGGAAATGATGACAATAAAACAGGTGAAATCACAATACGTTATCTCCTTGGAAGAGGTGGAGAAAATTTAATGTGAGTCGTTGTATGATCAGATCAACCACTATGTGAATGTCATGACCGTTACTCTGATTCTCCCTCAAAAGGTTGAGAGTTTAGAGGTCAAGGAAGTTCATAGTGCTGGTTCAAAGCTAATCAAGTTTTACCGTGCTTCTACTTCTAATAATCTTAAAAATCATGTAAATTTGGATGAGAATCCTAATGAATTAATGGAATTACCCTTCGGTTAGTTTTCTTTATTTGTACAAAAGTTAGTTCAAAAGGGATATGTGCCAAAACAAATGACAAATATAAGCTACAACTTTTTGAAAAATTGTGGAATGTCAAAAGTCAAATTCCCAACTCGAAAAAGGGTCTCAAATTTGGTACTGTAGGACTAGTCGATGAATTAAAATTTCACATGGTGGTTACTAGCGTGTAGGAAGAGGATTTCCTTAATGAAGAGGATGACTCTCATGATCAGATAATAGAAGACGCCCCGCTAGAATTTGAGGAAGAATTAAATCAACTATTGATGAACTGAATACAATTAATCTTGGGACTAAAAAATAGCCCCAACCTACAATAATAAGTTCTCTACTGAGCAATGAAGAATCTTCAAAATTGATCAAGTTACTGTCGGAATTGATCAAGTTACTGCCAGAAATCAAAGATTGCTTTGCATAGAGTTATGATAAAATGTCAGGATTATCCGCAAAAGTTGTTGTTCATAAGCTTGGGCTGCACAAAGATATTACCCAAATAAATAATTCTATCAGAAGAATGTAGCTCTAATTAGAGAAACAAGTCATTGTAAAGGTGAAAAAATTGATAGATGCTAATTTTGTAAGAGAATAGCAATAGCCCATGTGGTTAGCCAACATTGTATCAGTTATGAAGAAAAATGTACAAATTCTTGTATGTGTCGACTTCAGGAATTGGATCAAAGCTTGTGTCAAAGATGAAATTTTGTTGCCGATATCAGAATTGAAGGTGGACATCGCTTCAACACGTGTGATTTTCTCCTTCATGGATGGATCGTTAGGATATAACAAAATCAAGATGACTCTAGAGGATGCAGCACTTACATCTTTCAAAACTCCAATTGGGAACTTTTGAAACACAGTGATGCCATTTAGATTAAAGAACACCCGAGTAACTTATCAACGAGCAAAGACGAAGATTTTTGACAACTTCACTCACAACCAAGTGGAATGCTACGTTGATTATTTGGTCATCAAGAGAAAACATAAAATAGGCCATTTGTATGGTTTGAGGATCATGTTCGAACAATTAAGACATTATAACCACAAGGTGAATCCATAAAGTGTGCTTTCAGCGCCACCTCCAGGAAATTTTTAGGATTTATTCTCCGTCATCGGGGAATCAAGATTGACCAGGATAAGATTAAAACTATCTTGGAAATGTGTCCTCCCAAAACTTTGAAACAACTACGCTCCTTCCAAAGAAAATTGGCATATCTGAGAAGCTTTATTTCTAATCTCTTAGGTAGGTGTCACCCCTTCTCAACATTTGTTAAAAAGGACACCAAATTCATTTAAGAAGAAAAATCCCATTGAGCCTTTGAGGACATCAAACAATAATTAATTACACCTCTTATTTTGACAGCCCCTATCCTAGGAAAACCGTTGATACTTTATACCGCGACCTTAGACAACTCTCCTGGAGCCCTCTTGGCTTAGGTCAATGATAAGGGTAAGGAAAATGCACTTTATTACTCTGAGTCGCCGCCCAATACCAATGAAGGAAAAGTATCTGCCTATTGAGAAGCATTCTCTAGCTTTAATTTTTGCTGCCTAAAAGCTTAGACATTACTTGCTTTCTCATAAAATTACACTTATTTCAAAAGTAAATTCATTACAATATTTGATGACCCGAACAAAACTTTTCATACGTTTAGCAAGGTGGTCAATGATTTTGTTGCAATTCAATATGACAAATTTTAGTAGATTTTCTTGCAGCACACCCACTTCCAACTGGTCCCCTCTTAATGATGAGTTACCAGATGAACAGCTATTACAAATGGAATTTTCTGGTGTGCAACATTGGGAAATGTACTTTGATGGAGTTTCATTAGCTAGTAAAGATAAAGTATCAAGAACAATTATACCAGACAAAGTTGGAATTGAGCTAATTTTCATCACGCTAGAAAAAGGTTTGTTGAGATTCTCCTACCTTCTTATAGAGTAGTGCACAAACAATGAAGTAGAGTATGAGGCATTAATCATGAGATTGGAGTTAACAATCTTGATGCATATAACAGAAATTGTCATCTATGGTGACTCACAACTCGTCATCCAAAAAGTTATTGGAAACTAAAAGATTTTTATGTCAAGACTAGTATAATGCCACTGGTATACAATGAAGTTGTAAGAACATATTCCTAATGTGACTCTCTATCAGATTCCTCAGTGAGATAACTCTCATGCCCACACTATAGAAAACTTACCAAGGAACTGACATGTCTATCAGAGGATTCCATCAACATCATTATACAAGGAAGACTAATTATTTCTTAGATTGACCTAAAAAATTTGCATGAACTTAAGAAAGTGAAAGGAATGGTGATTTCAGTAGCCGACATTAATGTAGACTGCTGTAAGCCATTGATAGAATGTTTACAAACTAGAAAGTTGCCAGAAGATAAGCCTGAGGCATACCACATCATGAGAATAGCTATGTCATATCCTATAGTGTGTGATGTCCATTACAGAAGATCATTTGATCGAATGTGGCTGTGATGTCTGAGTAGAGCATAAGCACATAATATGTTCAAAGAAGTACATGATGGATTATGTGGTGCTAACCAGTCAAAGCCAAAGATGAAGATGAAGATCAAGAGAATTGTTTATTGTTGGTCAGCAATGACATTCAAGTCCAATAATACAGCAAGAAGTTCTTGCATTTGCCAAGTGCATGGGGTGGTCATACACCAACATCCAAATGTGCTACTCCCAACCGTCGCCTTCTGGCCATTTGAGTGTTGGGGCCTAGACATAATAGGTCTGATAGACCTTCCATCTTATAACGGACATTGATTCATTCTTGCTGCTACAAATTACTTCTCCAAGTGGGCAGAGGCAGTACCGTTGCGAGAGATTGCAACATAGTACGTCATTCAAGTTTTTAAAATTCAAATCGTCTATTGTTTCGTAGTACCGCGCAGAGTGATTTTCGACTATGGGACAGCCTTCAAGATGCCAAAAATCAACAACTTCGTCAAACAACATGGGATAGACTGAAGATACCCTAAAATTTACTATCTCAGGGTAAATGAATTGGCTGAGGCCTTCAACAAAACACTAGTACTTATCTTAAAAAAAGACGTTGGAAGAAAATAAAAGAGATTGGCATAATAAGCTATTAGAAGCTTTATGGGCCTATCAGATGACATTCAGAACTCTTACTCAATTTACACCTTACCCATTAGTGTATAGTCGTACTGTCGTACTGTTTCTCAGAGTTTCTATCACCAACCAAATTACAACTAAAGAAAGTCTAAAACTCAGACTTGTAGAATTGTAAAGCCTCGAAGGAAAGTGACTAGAAGCTCAACAACATTTGGAACTTTACCAAGCAAGAATGATACAAACTCATGACAACTTGTTCTGCCCAAGGATGTTTAAAGTTGGTGACCTCATTCTTATTCTTAAAATACCTATTCTTGCACATTGTTAGAGAAGTGGAAATTTGAGCTAATTTGGGAGGGACCATTTGTCATAGAAAAGTTCTACTCAGAAGGAGCCTACAAGCTGGTGGATTTCTCAGGCAAGTGACCAACGTTGTTATTCAATGGAATATAATTAAAGACATATTATACAACTTAACATTGCTTGAAAAAAGATTTTAAGAGTTTGATTATTTTGGGGATATTTATTTGGCTAATTATCTGTGACTGGGCCCAAAATTTTGTAATAAATCAACCTCAATAAAATGACAACTTAAAGTTTCATACTTTGATGTTTTCTCTCATACTATTAAGTTTTATATTCTACTATTATATATATATAATCTTTGCACTCATATAAACAAAAATTATCTCTAATAAATGTTTTGTTTTGTTCTTATTCCTACTAAATTTCAGTGCCCTGATGTTTTTCCTACCGTTTGCAAAAAAAAAATGTTAGGACAGAAGCTCTTTTTTACTTTCAAGGATGTCATGAATCTCACACTTAATGAGGAAAGGGCATCTCATGGTGGCATCATAGATTTAGACATTGACAATGGTCAGTTCTACCACCATCAGGATGATGAAAAATAGAACAGAATCACAACCCAAACCCAAGCTGCAAAAAAGTAAATCAATGGAAACGTAATCGAAAAATTCAAAACCAAAATAACCCGGGAAGCTATCAAAACTCAAAAATGGAGCCAAAGGAGTACAGTAAGAAAGAAGCCATACTTGAAGCTGAGACCAGGCCTCCACCACCTTGAGTACCAACCAACAGTGAATAACCACTATTAGAGAAACCATAAAGCAAGCACCACCATGAACTCCATTTTTTATATATATATGAAAGAATATATATAAATATATACATATATATACAATTTTATTTTATTTTAATTTCTTTAGTACTTTACTTTCTTAATTTTACTTTTTGTATGTGAATTTCAGGTCTAAAGATTTAAAACAAACTTTAAGAAGAATTCAAAAGAAAAAACAATGTCACAATTCTCAAGAAATGAAAAACAAGTCACAAAATAACATTAAAATTTTAACTACTCAGAAAGAGCATCAAATTTTACAGAGACCTTTAAGGGATTATGCAAACCCTATGGCAGATGAAATTCACTTAAGTATTCAAATCTCTGTTGCAGTGACTAACTCATTTAAACTTAAACTTGCAATAATACAAATGGTGCAAAATAAAATGTTTGGGGGAAGACCAACAGAGGATCCAAATTGACGTCTTGTAAGTTTTCTAGAACTTTGTGCAACATTGAAATATGATGGCATATCAAACAACGCGATTAGACTTAGAGTTTCCCTTTTTCCTTAAGGGATAAAGCTAAGTTGGGGTTAAGCTAATTAGCACTTGGATCTTATAGAACTTGGAGAGATATGCCAAAAAAATTCCTGGCTAAATACTTTTCTCTTTAAAAAATTTTTATGCATAATAATGATATTACTTCTTTTATTCAGTATGAAGGGGAGTCAATAGAAAGTGTCTACATCACGCTTTACCTAACTAGCTAATTATTCAAAAATTTTATATTCGATTAATTGAATCTCTTAAATCTATAATTGATGATGCTCCTAGAGGATCTTTAATGTCAAAATCGTTAGATGAAGCTCATGACTTAATTGAAGAAATGACCACTAAAAATTTTCAATGGCACTCAAAATCAGCAAATCCTACAAACTTGTCTAGTATTCATGATAATGATGCTTTTACTATCTTAGTATCTCAAGTTGCTGTGATATCTAAGAAGTTAGCTAATTATGCTATGAATTTTTCCCAAAAACCTCAAGTATATGAAGAAAANAAAAATTCCTGGCTAAATACTTTTCTCTTTAAAAAATTTTTATGCATAATAATGATATTACTTCTTTTATTCAGTATGAAGGGGAGTCAATTTATGTGGCTTGGGAATGATTTAAGAAAATTCATAGAAAGTGTCTACATCACGCTTTACCTAACTGGCTAATTATTCAAAAATTTTATATTCGGTTAATTGAATCTCTTAAATCTATAATTGATGATGCTGCTGGAGGATCTTTATTGTCAAAATCGTTAGATGAAGCTCATGACTTAAGTGAAGAAATGACCACTAAAAATTTTCAATGGCACTCAAAATCAACAAATCCTACAAACTTTTCTAGTATTCATGATAATGATGCTTTTACTATCTTAGTATCTCAAGTTGTTGTGATATCTAAGAAGTTAGCTAATTATGCTATGAATTTTTCCCAAAAACCTCAAGTATATGAAGAAAATTTCTTTAGACAAATGAATGATTCACATTCATTATAAACTTTACATGTGGTTGCTAATAAACCCAATAACCCATATTCTAACTTTTATAACCTAGGTTGGAGAAACTACCCCAATTTTAGCTAGAACAATTATAGTGATGGAAATCAGAATTTGAGGAACAATCAAGTGAACCCAACAGAAAAATGAAACAATCAGGGTAGTTGAAACTATCAACCTTCTTATGCTCCTAGCTTTAAAAACCAACAATTAAAGGAAAAGAACTTGTCTATAGAAGAATTAGTTTTTAATGTGGGCAATCAAATGCACAATCAAAGTGTTGCAAAAGAAATATTGAGAAAAAATAAGGATAAATTACTAGCACACTTAGCAATAGAGCCCAGGGAACACTTCCTAGGAATGTCGAAATGAATTCGAAAGATAAAGGATCAGAAAAAGAAAAAATTAAAGTAGTTCATCTTAGGAGTGTAAAGGAATTAAATGTTTGAATTCAAAAAGGGATTGATGTTTAGAGAGGGATTGAAAAAACAGAAAAACCTAAAGAAACTATTTCTAAAGACCAAGAACAATCTGTCTCTCCAACTAAAAAAAAATTAGATAGACCACCACCTCCTTTTCCTTAAATACTTAGATATAAAAAGCTTTATCAACAACATTTAAGAATTTTTGAGATATTTATTAAAATTACAATCAATATTCAGTTTGCAGATGATTTTGCACAAATGCCCAGTTATGCCAAATTTACAAAAGATATATTACACAAAAGGAGAAAATTTGAAGCATGTAAGACTGTTGCACTTAGTGAAGAATGTAGTGCAATAATTCAAAAGAGTCTTCTTCAAAAGCTTAAAGACCTTGGTAGCTTCACTATACCATGTGCTATTGGAGAAAAATTTAAGGGAAAAGCATTATACGATTTAGGAGCTAGTATTAATGTCATGCCTTTATCTATTTTTTGAAGGTTAGACTTAAGAGAGATTTCTCCCACTACTGTAACACTTCAATTAGCCGATCGATCTATCACTTATCCTAAGAGGATTATAGAACATGTACTTTTTAAGGTGGATAAATTTATCTTCCTTGTGGATTTGATTGTGCTCGACATGGAAGAAAATAAAGAAATTCCTACTATTACAGGGAGACCTTTTCTTACTATTGGATGTGTTATGATAGCTAAGTAGAAAGGAGACTTGACCAGGAAGTAACCTTTAATGTTCTAAAGTCAATCAGGTACCCTGTTAAAGAAAAATTTTATAGGATGGATATTGTTGTTTATATGATTATTAAACTTTACCAAGAATAATGTGGAGTCATTTTTGAGGAAAAAAAGTGAAGTAATATTAGCTCAAGAAGGATTAGATAGTGAAACTGAAAGTGATTTTAAAGAAAATTTGTTTAAGATAAATTCTAAGGATACTAATTGTGTTCAAGAAAACTTTGAGATTTTGAATACCACAGAAAACAAGTACTTCCTATAGATTTAAAGTATGCATTGTTAGAAAAGTCATTAACTTTATCTAGCATAATATACACAAATTTAACTAAAGATTAGGAAGAAAAACTTTTAGAGGCATTAAGAAGTTATTAAAAAAAATTATTATGAACATTAGCTATTTTTAAAGAAATCAATCCCTTAATCTGTATGCACAGAATTTTAATGAAAGATAATTATAAACCTAGGGCTTATCCTCAATGAAGATTAAATCCAATAACAAAAGAAGTGGTAAAGAAAGAAATTTTTAAGTGGTTAGACGATAGAATTATTTACTATATATCTGATAGTGCATTGGTTAGCCTATTAATTGTGTTCCAAAGAAAGGAGGAGTGACTGTAGTGGTGAATGAAAAGAATAAATTAATTCCCACAAGACAAGTCACTTGATGGTTAATCTGTATTGACTATAGAAAATTAAATACCACCATTAGGAAGGATCACTTTCTTTTACCTTTCTTGGACCAAATGTTAGATAGACTAGTTGTACACTAATATTTTTGCTATTTGGATGGATATTCTGGTTCCACTAAATACATGTTACTCTAAGGACTTTACTAGAATTTCTAAGCCTCTATGCCATCTTTAAAAAAAAAAATACTAATTTTTATTTTGATGATGATTGTTTAAAAGCCTTCAATTTATTATAGGAAAAATTATTTACCCCACCTATCACTGTTTCATCTGACTAGGAAAAACTATTTGAATTAATGTGTGATGTAAGTGATTAAGCTATTAGAGCTATGTTAGGACAAAATTAGGATAAGATTTTTATTGTTATTTGTTATGCCAACAAAACTCTAAATGAAGCTCAAATTAATTACACAACAGCTAAAAAAGAATTTTTTGGCAATAGTTTATGCTTTTGATAAATTTAGACCATATTTACTTGGAACAAAATGCATTATGCGTACGAATCATTCCACTATTAAATATACTATGTCAAAGAAGGATGGGCAATAAAGATTAATCATATGGGTCATATTTTTGCAAGAATTTGATTTTTAGATAGTGGTTGGAATTGTGCTCATAATCAAATTGTTGATTATTTTTCAAGACTTGAACATGAAGCTAAAAAGAACAATGAGGATGACATAGATGAAAATTATTCTGATGAACAACTATATGCTATTGTTGAGTGGCATATACCATGGTATGTATATATAGTTAACTACGTTGTTTGTATTATTCTACCCTATAGACTAACAAGCCACCATATAAATAAATTTAGGTGTGATGTTAGATTTTACTTTTGGGATGACCCTTATTTATATCAAGAAGGTTGAGATTCAGTCATTCGAAGAAGTTTACCAATTAATGAAACCCTAGAAATTATTACAAAATGTCATAAAACTAAATTTGGGGGACACTTTGGAAAAGATAATACTCCATTTAAAATTTTAGACTCTGGATTTTATTGGTCAACATTTTTTAAGGATGTTAATAATTATGTGAAAATTTGCGATCGATGTCCGAGAGTATGAAACTATTTTAAAAGAGAATAAATGCTTCTAAATTTTATTTTAGAAGTAGAAATTTTTTATGTGTGCAGCTTAGATTTTTTAGGACCATTTGTACGATCTTCAGTAAAGATTTATATCTTATTAGTTGTGGACTATGTGTCTAAATGGATTGAATTGAAAGACTTGCCTCATTGTGATGCTTTGCGTGTTACAAAATTTTTAAACAAATTTTTTTTACTAGATTTGGAAAGCCAAGAGTGATCATTACTAATGGGGGAAGTTACTTTAAGAATTTTATAATTGACACATTACTTAGAAAATATGAGATTAAAAATAGGATAGCTACAACTTATCACCCTCAGACAAGTGGATTAGTAGAAATATCAAATCATTAAATAAAATAATTTTGGAGAAATATGTAAATTCTAATCGAATTGATTAGTATGATAGACTTGGTTTTATCTTATGGGCATATAGGATTGCTTATAAAACTTCTATAAGAATGTCTCCATAAAAAACTCATATTTGGAAAAGCTTGTCACTTACCATTTGAGTTAAAGCATAAAGCTTACTAAGAATTAAAAAAATTAAATATAATTTAAAAGATGTAGGAGAAAAAATGATAATTACAATTAAATGAGCTTGAGGAAATAAGGAATTTATCCTATGAAAATGCTATAATTTATAAAGAAAATATAAGAGTTGAAAGATTTTAAGAAAGAATTTTGAGTCTAGACAAGAAGTTTGATTATTCAATACTTGATTGAAATTATTTCCTGGAAAACTTAAGTCCAAGTGGATGGGGCCATTTATTGTGATAAAAGTTTATCCTTATGGGGTTATGGATGTTAAAGATCCAAAAACCGAATGTATAATTAAAGTAATTGGACATAGATTAAAACCACACATTGGAGAAAATATGCTCTATTAGAAAGAAAATTTGATGCTGAGTTTGCTTGAGTAAAATATTTGGATACGTCAGGCTGGCAATGTTAAACCAAGCCCTTTGTGGGAGGCCACCCGAATCTATTTGTGTGAATTGATTTGTGTTTGTTATTGATGTAGTATCGTGACAATATTTTGCTATAGTAGCATTTTTAAACACTATTTAAGGTACTAAAATTGATTGGAATTTGAAGAAATTTCATGATAGGAAAATTTGTGTTCACTAGGCACCAAAATTGGTACCTAAACTCCAGAGTACAGTGAAGCCAGGCGCCAGAAATTGACGCCTATGCACTATGGTTTCTAGACATGGGGAAAACAACTCCAATGCTATTTTCTCTATTTTTTTTCCTTTTCAACTACTTTACCTTCATCTCCAATAATTATAACTTTAAAAATTAGACTAGACAGAAGAATTATAGAGGGAGGTTGAGATCTTACTTCCATTCACTTACTTCCATTGAGAGTAGAAATAATGGTAAGGACATTTTAGATAAATTAGTGCACAATGATGCCCAAACTTGTTTCAATGGGTTTTTAGTGCTAAGTTTGGAAAGGATGACAAGCAAATTAGGGAAGATTGAAGAATAGTTTTCAATTTTGCACAATAAGATGCATGAAATATATCATTAGTATGAGCATTTGGAGTGACATATGAAACTCTAATCCAATCACATGATGACTATTAGGATTATCAGATAACTATGTATAGCAATAATAATTGGAATGACAAATAAATGACCATGAGATTTCCTCGAGCTCCATTGGTTCACACATTTCATCGCAGCTATTTCACATGTGAAATGGGTGATAAGAATGAAGTAAAGAAGGGTTGATCATTAGAAGGATTCTAGTGTTTATGTTTCATGTTTGTGTTGAATCTTATAATTATTGTTTTGTGTGACACTAAATCTAGTAGTTGATTGTATGGTTGTCTGTTCTCATTTTCTAGTGTTCTAAATAGTTTTAGCGTATGTTGTATTGTCACGTAGTGGATATTAATTAATATATGTGTTGTGAAGAACTTGTGTTAGAATGGTGGACTCAACTTTGGATCAGAAATCATGATAGAATAATTGAAAATTAGAAGATGTTGGAAAGATTATACATATGATTATTGATGATAAATTGATCAAAAACTTTGGTTTAAAGGCTTTAGTCATACTTTTTTAAACTTATAAATGAAAGAATTATAATTTTGCATCTTTCGCCTAGGCGTCAGATCTGGCGCCTATGGGCCAGACTTTAGTACGGCTTGGTGCCTAGGTGCCTAATACAACAAAAATATATAGTTTATATGTACACATTTTTTTATATATTTTTGAGATACTGTGCTTTAATGAAAGGTATTTGTGTGTTCTCTTTCAGGTACAATCACATGGATGAAAAATGGTGAAAGGAGTGAAAAAGGATCAAATTTGGAGCAAAAAATTATAACAGTGTACAAAAGAATTGTGGTACCTAAGTGCACAGAACTGGCGCTTATGCACCAGTAAAATTGAGAAGGCTGGACTTAAGTGTCAAGTACCTTACACTTTAGCAACAGAAGTAGTTACTGGGTGATTCAATGAATTTGGAAAAAATTTTGAAGTGGTATTTGAAGCAAATCCTGGTAAAAATGTCAGAAATAGTTAATGGACATGAAAATACATTTAATTGGACTTTGAAAGGAGGTAACTTTTGGAAGATTCAATGAATGTGGACACAATTGAAGAGACACCCAAGAACCTTTTGAAAAATTATCAAAGAAGACTTGGATTTGATTGAAGAGGTCTCTCTCCTACGCCTTCCCCCTAGCCACTCCAGAGCTGTTGTCCCCCTCTAAACACCATCAAAGCCTCTCTTTCTCTTAGATCAATTAGGATACTTTTAGTTAGAAGAAAGAGAGAGGAGTTGTAGTGTGTGAGTAAAGAGTATTGTAAGAGAAAGGAAGATAAGATATTCAAAGGAATTTCAAGAGTTTGGTGGAGAGGATTTAAGATAAGTTTTTTATCTTTGTGGCTACATTAAGTTTTAATTTAGATTTCTTGTTTGTTTGCATGATATCTACTTTCAATCATAAGTGTGGTTGTGTTTTCTCAATGAATGCTGAGTAATTTTTGTTACCTTTTTTTCTTTAAAATGATAAGTGATTAAGTATTGGATGGAGGTTGTGTGAATTATTAATCTTTCATTTTGGAGAACGTTGTGATGATTTTAAACCTTGTACTTCATTTATTAGCCAAATAAGATGTTAATATTTGTTATGAGAACATGTGGGATCTGAGATGGTATAATTATAGGACCTTAGAGTGATGGACTAAAGCCCTCAATTTGGTATATAGTTTTAGGTTTTGATACAAAATGTTAGCTCTTAGTTGGATTGAGAAGAGTTAACTCTAGAGTGAGAGCTAGTATCTTCCTTACATAGCCCATTTTCAAGTTTATTCAAACTTTAAACTAGCCGATGTTCTTTATAACATCTCTAGAAAGGTAAAGAATACTATTACTCCTATTTAGCACAACCAAATTTCAATACTTCCGCAATAGAATTCTTAAACTTATTACTGATTCATGATAAGGGAAAGATATTTTATTTATTATGCCTTCACCTTATAAATATCTAATTAAATTTAGTTAGTTGTTTACTTTACTTTCAATTATCAAAAATTAAAAAAAAAAGAATCAAACTTTCATTCCTATTATAACATCTATAGTTTGAGTAAGAATAATTTTTAAAGTAAAAGTTGTTTTCTATTTTTTTTTTTTTGATCTAGTTGCATATTGTATTTCTCACTGTGGGTTCAATATTTGGGCTTAATCAAAAGGTCCGATGGTGATCATGTGATACTACATAACTTGGAATTTTTCCTTTTTCACTGAGGGAGAAGGCTAAGATATGATTAAATTTGTTAGCACCTAAATCTATCAAAACTTGGGGTTATTTAGAGTAGAAAGTCCTTTGCTAAATTTTTTCCACCATTCAAAACTATGAAGTTTAAAAATGTCATAACATCTTTTTGTCAGTTTGAAGGGGATTTTATTTATAAAGCATGGGAACAATTTAGAGAACTACTGAGAAAGTGTCCATACCATGTTATACCAGATTGCTTAATACTTCAAACTCTTTACAAAGGATTAGTTGGATCTCATTGATCCATTATTGATGTTGCTACTGGTGATTCATTGATGTCAAAAGCATTTCATGACACTTATGCTTTAATTGAAGAGATGACTACTAATAATTTTCAATGGCCTTATGAGAGAGTGAATCTTAAGAAAGTAGCCAATATTCATGAATCTGATGCATTTGCAACGTTAGCAAATTAAGTTGCTAGAATTTAGACCAATTTGAAATAAATTTTTCTCAATTAATTACAATGATTGACGAGAATTCATTAAGCACGATGAAAGATTCTCAAGCATCATTAGAAACTTTGAATGCCTTAAACAACACGCAGAATAACTCATATTCAAATTAGTATAACCTAACTTTAATTGGCATAATACTTCAAGTGATAATAATCAGCAATGGGGGAACAACCAAGTAAACCCATCGGGAGTCTAGAACAATCATGGTAATAATTATTATAGACCTACTTATCCTCCAGAGTTTAACAGTAATCCACATTTCAAGGGGAAAAAGTTGTCTACAGAAGAAGTGGTGTTACAAATTGGAAATCAGTTACAAAGTCAAGAAGCTACAATTAGAAATATTGAGAATCAATTGAGATAATTACGAAATTCATTAAGTAATGAATCCCAAGGAAAAATTGCTAGTAGTACGGAAGTAAATACAATAGACCAGAATGAAAAGCAAGTAAAAGTCGTTCAACTTAGAAGCAAAAGAGAGCTGGAAGGTAGAGTTGAAACAGAGATTGAAGTAGAGAGAGATGAAATTGAAGAGCCTAAAGAGGACACTCCGAAATGTTTAGAGAGACATATTTCTCCACTAAATATTGACCTGGAAAAACCACCACCTCCATTCCCTCAAAAAATTTGTCAACAAAAGTTGTATAAACAATTTTCAAATTTTATGGAAATTGTTTTGATGCTTACAATTAATATTTCATTTACTGAAGCCTTAGAACAAATGCCAAGCTATGTGGAGTTTATGAAAGATATTCTTAACAGGAATATGAAGTTCAAAGTTAAAGAGATTATTGCACTTAATGAAGAGTGCAGTGTTATAATTCACAAATAGCTTCCTAAAGAGCTTAAAGATCATGTTAGCTTCACAATTCCATTTGTAATATGAGATAGATTTAAGGGAAAGCCTTTTTTAATTTAAGTGCAAGCATTAATCTTACGTCATTATCAATTTCTAAAAGATTGAGATTTGAAGAAATATCTCCTACTACTGTAACTCTGTAGTTAGCAGATCATTTAAAAACATATCCTAAGGGAGTTATAGAAGATGTTTTAGTGAAAGTGGATCAATTTATCATTCCTATTGATTTCATTGTGGTAGATATGGAGTAAGATAAGGAGAGAATTATTATTTTGGGGACGACTTTTTTGGCTACAGGAAGAGCAACGATAGATGTGCAAAAATGGGAATTAACTATGTGTGTCAATGATCAAATAATTACTTTTAAAATTTCCAAATTAGTAAAGTATCCTGCAAAAGGTAAAGATGATGATATTACAAAATGGATGTAATAAGATATCTGAGTGAATGTCATTTCAAAACAACTTATAAAAAGAAATTTGAAATGACAGAGTTGGAATACGAGCAAGAAGAGGAATTAAATCAATTTGAAGATTTTTATAAAGAATATTTAAATTATATTCGAGAAATTTTTTAAGTTTTCGACACAATAGAGAAAGATAAATCTTTTTTGTCAAATGATTGAAAGACCTCCTGAACTCGAGTTGAACTTACTTCCTCAACATTTAAAATATGACTTTTTAGGTGATTCCTCAAGATTACGGTTTAGAATTTCTTCAAATTTAACTATGGAAGAAGAAGTGAGTTTAATGAATACTTTGAGGAATTATAAGAAAGCCTTCGGAAGGATTGTTACTGATATTAAAGGAATCAGTCCTTCAAATTGAATGCATAGAATTCATATGAAAGAGAACTGCAAACCCAAGGCTAATCCTTAAAATAGATTGAATCTTGTTATGAAAGAAGTTGTTAAGAAAGAAATTTTAAGGTGGTTAGATGCGAGAATTATCTACCCTATTTCAAATAGTGCATGGGCTAGTTCAATATTCTGCATTCTTAAGAAAGAAGTGACTGTGACTATGATTGAATATAATGAGTTAATACCAACAAGCCAAGTCACAAGGTGACAAATATTCATTAATTATAGAAAATTAAAATTTTCCATTAGAAAAGATCATTTTCCACTACCCTTTCTAGATCAAATGTTGAATAAACTAGCTAGGCATAAATACTTTTATTTTCTTAGATGAATATACTGGTTATTTTCAAATACAAATAGCTCCTGAGGATCAAAAGAAAACATCTATTATCAGTCATTATGGTACAAGTGCTTTAGAAGAATGCCCTTTAGTTTATGTAGTGCCCCTGCTACATTTCAAAGATGTATGATGGTTATTTTCTGTGATTTAATTGAAAAAGGAATTGAAGTTTTTATAGATGATTTTTCAAGAATTGGAAACTTAATTGAAACAAGGTTAAGAAAATTAACAAAAACCTTTAAGCCGGGGGAAAAAAAAAATTAAGCCCTAAATGGGAAAAAAGCCAAATTAAGGGAACCAAAAGAAAATTTTTAAGAACTCAAAAAAAAGAAAAAAGGAAGGAAAGAAAAACAAGAAAAAATCAAAGGAACCCCAAATTAACCTAACCAAAAAAAAAGGGAAAAAATAAGGGGTTTCCTAAGAAAAGGTGGAATCCAAAAGCCAAAAGGTAAAAAACTTTCAAAAAATGCCAAACCCCCAAGCCAAATGCCTGAAAAAAAAGGAAACTTTAAATTTAAAAAAGAAAGCCCTAAAACCTTTGAACCAAAAAAAAAAAATAATCAACAAAACAAATAATGGTTCAACAAAATAGGAAAAAAACTTTAAAAAAAAAGGGGAATGAAAGGAATAAGGTAATAAAACCCCTTTAAGAAAAAAAAAAGAAAAAAATTTTAAAAAGAATTAACAAGGTAAGCAAAACGGTAAAGAAACCTAAAATAAATAAAACAAAAACGAAAAAAAACCAATAACCAAAAGAAAATCCTCTGAAAAAATCAAAACAAAACTAAATGGAAACAAAAGGGGTCCGCAAAACAAAGAATTTTGCTATTAAATATTTAATGAAAAAGAAGGATGCAAAATCAAGACTAATACGATAGATTCTTCTTTTATAAGAATTTAACTTTGAGATAGAAGATACTAAATCAAGTTGTTGATCATTTGTCTAGGCTTGAATTAGAAAATCACTCTATTTTGAAAAACAATATAATGAATATTTTCCAGATGAAGAGTTGTTCAGTAATAATAAGTGGTGTGTTTCATGGAATGCCAACATTGTGAACTTTATTGTTAGTGAAATTATACCTAATGGAATAAAATACAAATAGAAAAGGAAATTTTTATCTAAAGCTAAAATTTATTTATTGGATGACCCATTTTTATATAAATATGGAAAGGATCTAATTAATAGAAGATGTGTTCCTTTAGAAGAAACTTATGAAATTATCCAAAATTGTCATAATTATTATTTTGCGGGACATTTTGGTGTTGATAAAACATCATTCAAAATTTTGCAATCTGGATTTTATTGGCCTACAATCTTTAGCGATATTAATGCTTTATATAAAAACTTGTGATCAAGGTAAATGAGTATGTAATATTGCTCAAAGAAATGAGTTGCCCCTCAATTATCTATTGGAAGTTGAGATATTTTATATTTGGTGATTAGATTTCATGTGACTACTTATACCATCTTTCAGAATTTATATATATTGATAGCAGTGGACTATGTATCCAAATGGATAGAAGATGATGCTTTACCTTGATGTGATGCTCAAAGTGTTAAAAAAATTTTTAAGGATGAATATATTTTATAAATTTGGGATGCAGAGAGTGATCATGACGTATAAGGAAAGTCATTTCAGAAATACAATAATAGAGAAATTATTAAAAAATATCATATCAACCATTGAATTGCTACTGCTTATCATCCACAGACAAGTAGTTTCGCTAAATTATGCAATCGTGAAATTAAAAGAATATTGAAAAAATCTATGAATCCAACAAAAATGGATTGGTCAGTCAAACTTGATTATGCTTTGTGAACTTACAAGACTACATATGAGCTCCTATAGGAATGTCCCCATATATGTTAATACTTTGGAAAGTTTGTCATTTTACAATTGCACATGAGCATAAAGCATATTGGGATATTAAAGAATTTAATTATAATTTAAAAGATGCTAGAGAGAAACAATTATAGCAAATAAATGAGCTTGATGAGCTAAGGAAAAAATCTTATTAGAGTGCTAAGATTTACAAAGAAAAGATGAAGGTGTGGCACGATCGTAGGATTCTTACTAAAAATTTTGAGTCAGGGCAACAAGTTCGACTATATAATGCAAGGTTAATATTAATTTCAGGCAAACTTAAGTCCAAGTGGATGGGCCCATTGTTTTTTATAAAATTTTATCCCTATGGAGCTGTGGATATCAAAGATCCTAAAACAGAGAAAATATTCAAAGTGAATTGTTACATGCTGAAACCCTAATTTTTAAGGGTTCAAATTAAATTAAATGATCTTATGTTGTGGGGTCAACCAGAATAAGCACAGATTACGCCAAGCTGACCATGTTAAACCAAGCACTTTGTTGGAGGAAACCCATAAATATCTGTGTGTTTTTATTTTGAATGTTATGTTGTCGTGTTTGATTAAAAAAATTGTGCTGGTATCTTGAATATATAATAATTTATTAATGATTATAATACCTTAATAGATGACTTAGATATGTCAGAATGAGTATTTGGATGTTAAGCTTACTTATACTGGATTACGCACACGACGCTTAAGCGCGCTGCTTAACTAAATGAGATAAATTACGTTTGTAGAAGATTTAAACATGGTTTTGTGTGTTTTAATGTGGGTTAGTGGTTTTTGAATGTGTTTAGTAGTTTTAGGCTTGGTTAAAAGACTATAAATAAAAGGGAATGATGAAAAGTCTCACTCAACTTTAAAGTTAATCCTAAAATCTAAGTGAAGAGTGAGAGATCTTAGAAAAATGTCTTCTTGGGAGATTATTATAAAGAAAACGAAGGATGCCATGAAGAAGAAGTTCATTAGTCAAAGTGTGCAAGAGTTATACAAAGTTTTGCTAGCCGTTAGTATAAAAGGAATAGCGGAGAAAATCACAAAGATTTAAGCTGATGTGGCTTCAATTGAAGCGAATGTGAATGAGGTTAACACACTTTTGGAGCATATTGGATGGAAACTTAAGATGCAAATTAGCCATAGTTCTATGTATTTAAGAAACAAATTGATTGAAAAATAATCAACTAGAGTTTTTTTATTAATGTTTGTTCTATCATATCCATATTTCAAATGCCTTAGGAGAAACTAATGAAAGGCTAGGATTTGTTCCACCAGAGGAAGAGTGAAATTAAATTTTAGATTTAGTGTTTATTTGTATTATGTGTTGTGATGTTAGTATTATGAAAGTTTTATGTATTTTTAGTTTTAAGTTTGCTTATTGTTTGTGATTAGGGATCATCTCATCCAAGACTCTTTGGATAGAGAAATTATGTATCACTAATGTTTGTATTTTTTTTGTGAATTAATATAAATGTTTGATTGCATGTAAAAATATGTGTTCAATTAAATTAATTAATATTGGTGAATTTTGAGAAAGAGGAGAGTTGAAGGGTAGGAAAATAGTTTTTAAGGATTTATGAGACCATTTAAGGGTGGTTGACTTAAGCTAGATGTTCATTTTAAGACTCCACGCTTATATGTTAAACAACCTGAAAGGTCAGCGCCTAAGCACTAAACCAATTATGCTTAAATGTTTGTTCACTTAAACCAGTTTGAGAACGATTAAAGGTGGGAAATAAACTCGAAACACCATTTTACCCACTCGACATCATCTTCTTCCTTCCATTTCATTAGTGTGGAGTTAGTGTTTCTTCTATAGTAAGGTTTTCTTGGTGGATTTCAACCAAATTTGGTAGATTTGATCTTCTTGAGGTAAGAGCTTCACTTCTATGTAAAAAAAATTTATTTTCACCATGTAATTTGAGCATATTTTGCATTTAACCGAGAATCACTATTCATGGTGAAAATTGGAGAACCCATCGAAAATACTTAGAAATGATAGTTTAAGCTTTAAGAACTTGAGTTTGGTTATTTAGACCTCAAGTTAGGATTTATTGTCAATTTTATGTGATTTTTAGAAATGGCCCCAAGAATCAAGAGGAGTAAAGGGAAATCCCATTTAGATTCAAGGAAGTTTGTCAGCACAAAAGAACATAACAGGTATAGCGATGAAATCCAGTTGAGAAAACTAATTCATGAGAGATGTTTTAAAAGTACGGGTTGAGCAGTAGAAGATTTATTTATTCGCCGAAAGTGGGAATAATTTTGCTATTTTTCTCTTGTGGCTATGATTTCTGTTGTTTGGGAGTCTTATTCTAATCTACATGAAGCTGAAGAAGTTCAGGTCATGGTTTGAGGAAAATTAGTGCCATTCTTCTTTAAGGTAATAAATCTATTTTACCGGCTGCCCCCTAGTATGTTGTGTTTTTATTCAAATTATAGTCCGACCGAGGAGGAGTTGGACGAGGTCATATCATCATTGACCATGGGAAGAGGAATGTGGAAGATCCCAAATGAAAGAAGAGTCAACTTTCTCACATCTAAGTTAGATATCATATTGAAACCGTAACACAACTTTATTTTTGCTCATCTACTGCCAACTAACCACCTCAGCAAAGTTACCAGAGATAGAGCTACCTTGAACTATTGCATTCAATTGTTTAAACCAACTGACATTTGACCTCTGATCTATCAAACTATCTTCAGTTCTTCTACCGTTACCACCACTACAGGTTTGGGATTCTCATCCTTGATCTTTTCCTTGTGTGAGCAAGCTGGGGTTAGATTCGATATTAAGAGGAGATACTGCAACCTCTAAAGCCCATCATAAGTTTTAATGTGAAATATTATTCACAAAATTTCATATTTGGCTGGAGAGGAGGATTTTCTAGAAGTTTAGGTGCTTCTACTTCTCATTTTTCTACCTTACGACATCCACATCACAAGGTTAGGCTGCTAGCTCTGATTCGTAGTCACACTTACTGCAAATGATGTTAGAGAACATCAATTATAATGCAGATAAGGTATTAAATATGGATAATTCTATAGATAATATAGATGGTTATATGAGAAGACACAGTGATTATGAGGATAAATGTCACTTATCCTTGGAAAACCTTATAAGGGGTGACCAAAGTATTGTTTTTCCTTCATATCTACGATACCCATCATATGAGTCCACTACCTTTTGGGATAACAATGATACTGATATCGATGAGGAAGAGGATAATTAAAGTGAGTAGTTTAGTTCTTTAATTGTAAACTTTATGTGGTACTGTTACATTGTACTGTTAACTTTTTTTGTGTTGTACTTATCGATATTGCTACTATTGTTGGTAACTTATTTTGTTAGACACTGTTGTGATGTATTTATGTTATTGTGTGTAGTGATGATATTTTTTGGTATTGATTGTATTAATTGTGTTGTTTAGTGTGTTTTGTTAGTTTGTGTTGAACTTAATCCTGTAATTTAGGAAAGTTTAGAATATTAGTAACTTTCACTTAAGAGCTACATGTTTAAAATTTTCATTTTACTACGAGATATTTTTTTTAGGTTGCAATGTGAATTTCTATTTGAGTTCTTGTTTTCTTCTATGTTATCCTCCACTGCATAGAAGTCTAATGATTCTCTATATGTTAAAGTTAAGTTAAAATTTGATCAATTAATTTTTACGCCTATTTTTAATTTTTGTACTTTTATAGTTAGGATATAAAAATTTTTGCAAGCATGTTATTTTTGGTTTTCATTCATGCCTACATATAAATAAGATTCTAAAAATTTTTATCTTATTAAAAATTTAAGTTTGGGGGGATAATCATTTTATAAAACATGACGTTTATTTTTTATCAAATGTTCTACAAATAAATTTGATTTTTATTTAAAAAAAGATTATGCATATGAAGTTATATTAGGGAAGTGAAATTTTGAATATAGAAATGAGTAAGACAATTTAGTTGAAACCTATAGTAATGAAGAAAATGTTAAAAATTTTGTAGTGTGAAAATGATAAATATCGTGTCACTATCTTTAGTAGAAGAAACTGCATATTTGAAAGGGTTAGACGTTTATTTTCAATACTTAAATTTCCTTTATTAAAATTAATTTTCAAAACTATTATTATATATTTAAGTAAAGGGTATTTATAAGAACTTTGGTTTCAGAAAGGAGGAGTGGAATTTAAAATCATTAAATAACTATCCAGATAGAATAATCCTCACATGAGAAGAAAAAAAGAAAAAAAAGGAGAATTAAAAAAAGAAAAAGAAAAAGAAGAAGAAAGTTGAAAAAGGGAGAAGAAGCTTGAGAATTAGTGCCTAATCAAAAGATGGTTTCACATCTAATATTTTTAAAGTATAAGAATTGAGAAACTCTTAAGCTCAAGATATAATATAATAAGTATAATTACTCTTAATAAAAAAAAATTTAAGTGCAGAAGATAGAATGCATAAACTCTNATCTAATATTTTTAAAGTATAAGAATTGAGAAACTCTTAAGCTCAAGATATAATATAATAAGTATAATTACTCTTAATAAAAAAAATTTTAAGTGCAGAAGATAGGATGCATAAACTCTATATTTGGAAAATTTACAAATATTTTTGGACAAGATAGGAACTCGTATTTTAGACTTCTTTACATTAGAAATATTTTAAACCTAAAATTGGTCTCATGTTTTAATGTTTTTTCTAAAGTGGACTACTATATTTCTAGTTCCAAATTTAAGAATATCCTAAAGAAACTCATTTATATAATATAATTAATTTGGTTTTGAAAGATTGGAATGTCACTTGAGGAAAAGTAACATTTTAAGTTCGAGAGACTTTGATAAACCTAAAATATATAGGCCTTATGTACACATTTTTACATCTATTTTTGAGATATTATGCTTTAATGGAAGGTATTTGTGTGTTTTTCTTTCAAGTACAATTAAATGGATGAAAAATGGTGAAAGGAGTGAAAAAGGATCAAATTTGGAGCAAAAATGAAGGTGTCCAAAAGAACTCTGGCGCCTTAGCGCTTAGAACTGGACTAAGTGCTAGTAAAATCGAGAAGGCCACACCTAAGAGACAAGTGCCTCATGCATAAGCACCAAAAGTTGTTACTTGATGATTCAATGAATTTGGATGAATTTTTTAAGAGGTGTTTCAAGCAACTCATGCTGAAAATGTGGAAAATAGTCAATGAACATGAAAATACATTTAATTGGCTTTAGAGAGGAGGCAAATGTTGGAAGATTCATTGAATGTGGACAAATTTTGAAGAGAAACCAAAGAACCTTTTAAAAAAATGGAATAGAAGACTTGGATTGGATTGATGAGGGCTCTCTCCTATGCCTTCCCTAGCCAGTCCAGAGCCGCCAGCGACCTCTAAACATAGCCGATGCCTCTCTCTCTCTCTTTCTCATAGATTAGTTAGGATACTTTTAGAGAAAAGAAGAAGAGAGGATTTGTTGTGTGTGAGTAGAGAGTATTGTAACAGAAGGAATAGAATTGATTCAAAAAAACTTCAAGAGTTTGGTGGAGAGGATTTCATACAAGTTTTTCTCTTATTGACTACATTTGGTTTGAATTTATACTTCATGTTTGTTTGCATGATTTCTACTTTCAAACTTAAGTGTTTTTGTATTTTCACCATGAATTTTGAGTAGTTTTCTTTACCTTTTCCTTAAAATGATAAGTGATTAAGTATTGGATGGAAGTTGTGTTAAGTATTAATCTTTATTGTTAGAATAACTTGTACTGATTTTAAACCTTGTCTTCATTTGCTTCTTCATTTGGCCAATTAAGATGTTAATTTTTTTTTGTGTGAACATGTATGATCCAAGATAGTAGTATCTCATTCATCTAATGATACGAATCACATGAAATTGTGTGGATGGGAATGTAATTCATATGATTGAGTGCAAATAAATAAGAAAATAAATTTTGAAGGGTGTAGAATTAGAGGAGTTTAGAGTGACAGAATAAAGCCCCCAAATTGGTTTATAGTTTTATGTTTTAATAAGAGATGTTAGCCCCCAGGTGGAGGGAGAAGAGCGAACTCTAGAGTGAGAGCTAGTATCTTCCCTACGTAGCTCGTCTTAAAGACTATTAAAATTTTAAACTAGACAATGTTCTTTATAGCAACACTAGTAATGGTGAGGAATATTATTGCTTCTATTTGGCATAACACAATTTGAATAATTTCATAATAGAATTCTTGTCCTTATTACTAATTCATGATAAGGAAAAAAATATTTTATTTTAATTGCCTTCATCTCACAAATATCTAGTTAAATTTATTTAGTTGTTTAATTTACTTTTAATTATAAAAAATGAACAAAAAGAATCAAACTTTTATTTCTATTATAACATCTATAGTTTGAGTAAGTATATTTTGCAAAGTAAAATTTCCTAACTAATTTCTTTTTATTTAGGTGCATATTGTATTTCTCTCCATGGGTTTGTTATTTATGAGTTAATCAAAAAATCCTATATTACTTTATTAGGATACATATGCGTGCATAGTATACCATAATTAAATATAATAATTACATTCTTATTTGCTTCTAAGTTAAGTTTTTGGAAGACGTTGCAAAGTAAGATAAATAAGAAAGGAAAAATTAAGATCATAACTCCATACATCGTACTGTCATATAAATCGGGATCCGCACTGAAACAGGAGACCAACCGAACTTGCTGAAACTAAAAATTTTTACAATTTAAACCAAACCAACACAATTTTCAAAGCCTATGCTTCATCTTCTTCCTCCTTTTCGTGAAAACTGGTCCTAGGGCTCTGACTTGTGCTCAAATCTTCAAGCGTTTAGGACTTTATACCACTAAATTTCATCTTCTTGAGGTTAGACCTACATTTTGGCATATTTATTTTGCAATTTTACCATAGATTTTTTATACTTAGTGTGGAGACAAAAAATTTCAAAAATATTTGATTAAGTGGTGAAAAATTTGTGGATTTAGGCTTCATTTTGAAAAAAACAAGAGGAAGCCTTTTATCTCAGCTTTAAAATTTTTAATAATTTTTCTTTAAATTTTTACATGGTTCTGAAGACGAGCGTAGAATGGGAGAAGAAACTTTCAGCAATGCCAAATTTTTCAACATAAAAGCACAAATTTGTTATAACAAATTTGCATAGTCAATATAAAACATTTCTCCTTCCAAGCTCATAGCCACCTCAAAGGTATGACGATATTTTATTTATGCTCACCTCCTTCCTTAAAATCACTTAAGTGAGGTGGAAAGAAAAAGAGCCATATTAAACTACTGCATTAAAGAGATGAAACCTATAGATGTTGGCTCTCTTATTTATGATACTATTAGTTCTTCTACTAGAGCTAGTGATATTTTAGGTCCTGGTTTCCCTTCTTTGATATTTTCTTTTTGTAACGACTCTGGAGTAAAGTTTGAATGTAGGGAGGAGTAGTTGAAGCCACACAAGCCCATTTGGAATGCCAATGTTGATGTGTACGGACATCCTAGAGATAGAGCTCATGATGCACCTTATAGACCTTCTACTTCTAGACATTCTAATTCCTTTGCTACTAAAACTCCATCTAGCTTTTGGGATGTTTTGAGTGAGAGATATTTAGAGCATCTGAAAGAATTGTTTATGATGTAGAGCCGTATGAAAGAAACGGAGAATAAATTTGATCACATGAAAGATTATATTCGAAGAAAGAGTGATTATGATGCAGATTATAACAAGGGAGCAGTGAAATCCATGAAGGGATATCAGTCAGTTGAGTTTCCAATTTTCCCATGATTTAGTCCTTGTGGAGACCTAAAATCTATGAGTGAAGATATATCATTTGGTTTTGATGATGATGATGATGATGATGAAAGAGATGACTAGGCTTTCTTACTTTTCTGTTGTAGATATGATTTTAGATTATTTCAAACATCATCAAAAATGTAGCCTTTTAAATTATTTGCTTCTAAGTTAAGATTTTAGATTTTAGATTATTTCTTCCAATGTAGGATCTCTTGGTGTAATTCTGTTTTTATTTATCACCGTTACTTTTGCACCTCTTTATTTATTTAGTACTGGATAAGATTTAGAGTAGAGTTATATATTTGCAAGCTTATCATGATATATGTGCTTTAATTTACGTTATCTACTACTCAACACCTATTTTTATTGTCTCTATAATATTTTGCTACTTAGAAATTTTAAAATTTTCTCTTTCTTCATGCTTATTATAAACTGAACTATTTTAAACTAATTTAAAATTTAATTTTGGAAGAAGGAAGAATTTTTTTCTTTAAATTAGCACCAAGGCTTATTTGTCCCAAGTACAAGATAATTTAAGAAATTATTTTTATATTACATGTGGTATGATGGGATATCTTGAGAAAACTATGTGTTTGAGTTTATAAATAATATAGTAAACTTAAGTAAGAGTTTTAAATAATAAAAATTAATTATGGATTTGAGTTATTTAGTATAAAAGTATAAGATTATGCATTTACTAATTAAAATAAAGAGCATTGTATTTTTGGAAATGTTAATAATCTTGGATTTTAATTTAAAAAGAAAGAGTTGAAACTTTATGAAACAAATTTTTGAAGTCTAATACACATTTATCAAGTAAGAAAATGTGGAGACTCTTAACTTTAGGAAGAGGATTGTAGACTTCAAAATCATTAAAGGCTATTCAGATATACTAATCCTCACATGGCATGAAAAGAAAAATAAAGGATTGAAAATGATTCCAAAAGAAAAGGATAAGAAAAATAAAAAGGAAAGAAAAGCAAAAAAATATATATATGTGAGGAGAAGTATGAGGAGATGCCTAATCAAAAATTGGTTTCAATAAAATCATCTTAAGGAAAGGGACTTAATTGCACTTCTAAGCTTATTTTTAAAGTATTAGCATCCTTACAAGTAAGGATCCTTGAAATTCTTCTTTTTGTAATTCTTATAAGTATCCTTAATATGAAAAACTAAAATTACTCTTGAAATAAATATGAAATCAGAATTCTTAGACTTCACTACTAAATATTTTTACATTCTAGTTTTAACATATGTTATTAAAAGTCTTTATAATGTTTTACTATTGCATTTATAAAACAAAAACTATAGAAATCTTAATGTAAAACTCACTTTGATAAGTTCTACCTTTTATATATAGTAAGAAAGGCTACCTGAGTACAAGTAACATTTATATTTAGAGGAATTGATTCACCTTAGAATTACTTATTTTTATGCACATTTTATGCTCATTTTTTTAGAACATTATGCTCTAATGAAAGGTATTTTATTTTATTTGTTGCACGTGTAAGAAAAAAATTTTAAGAGTTAAAAGAAGCAAAAATATATCAAAAAGGAGCAAAATGGGCTAAACTAAAGAAAATTGCCAAACCAGTCAAACTGTAGCCTAGGCGTCGAGATCTGGGACTTAAGTGTCAAATGCAAAACATGGCCGGTGCCTAGGCAGGACAGTTGGGTGCCTAGGATCCACGGTTATTTTCTATAAGATTCATTGATTGAGGCTAAATTTTGAAGAGATGACGGAAGCAACTCTTGGTCATTTTCAAAGCTCCATAAATAGGGATTAACTCCAAGAGGTTAGACAGGTCGGATATATAGAGTCATATAGTGTGTGAATGTTTTAAGTATTTGGGTAGTTTCCTTTGTCAATATTTGTGATTTCTAAGGTTTGTAAGTTTTTTAAGTGTTCGTTGGAGTAAGAGAAGTAAGAGAACTTCAAAGGAGTGCATGATCAAACATTCCAGATAAGTATTTATATCTTTGTTTTAATTCTTGCACTTTGGATTTAAGTTTTATAAATGTGTTTTCTTTTGTTATCCCCATGCACTTTGAGTAGTTTTCTCTCTTTCTTCTTGACATATAAAGTAACCAAGTAAGTGATTTTAATTTTGTTTAAAACTTCTTTTGTTCCTAAAAATTGTCATGATATTTTTATCGGTCCTCCATTTACTTTACAAATTGGCCACTTATTTTGCTAAAATTTTTTGACGAAACTTTTGAACCTGAGAGGGGTATGATTTCTTGACTAGTAAGTATCACATTTCACATTGTAAATTATTATGGTGATCTTCTGATGGGGAGTGCAAACGGATGATGAGAGAAGATTTGAAGGACATACAATTGATGTTTCTAGAGTGACTAGCTTTACTCTTTTATCAATTTGGTCACAGGTATGTCCTATAGAGAAGGCAATGGGCAATCTATGAGTAAAAGACTAGAACCTACACATCACTACTATACATGCCAACACAAACTTTAGATTAGTTAATGTTCTTTACACATCAAAAAATGTAAAGAATAGGTATGATCCTACTTGTCATAATACCCCACTTAAACTTCTAAACATTTGAAATCCTACACTAGTTAAAAATTATTTGCAAGGTCCCTTTTTATATATTTTCTAAGATCGTCGCAATTACTTTCACTTGCATTCAAAGAAATGAGAAATCCTAATTTCATTATTATTACTTTAGATATTTGCTGCAATATTAAATAAATTTCTCTTAAAGTTAAAATTCTTGAATTTCATTTCATTTCATTTATAGTTCCCTGTGGGATCGATAGAGGGGGTTTTATAGAAAATTTTTATATTACTTGAAACGATACATATACTTATGCAGTACCCTTAGTGAGAAAAATATTTCTTTAAATTTTAACATGTAAAATTTGTTCTAACTAGCCACAAAATATAATTTTTTGTCAAGTTTTCAAAATATAAAAAATATAAACATTTGCATAATTACGGGATAGATCACTTAACATTTAAAATTAGGGCTTTAAGGGTTAGATATGTTTTTTGACATTAGAAAAATAACAAAACAATTCTAATCATATGCAAAATATACCCTCCAAATTCAGGTTAAGATGATTAAAATTTAATTAAAAGAATTTAAAATAATCTTTGGAGTATATAGTTAATTAAAAAGAAAATACTTAAATTTTTTTTAGTCCATAATTTTTTCCTTTGTTCGCTGAGCAACCAAATATTTTTATTTTATTTTTATAATTTTTCTACACCAAGTTATGATTTTTAATGTTTCCAAATTAATTTAAGTAAAAATACGCTAATTTTCAACTTATCCACTCGACAACCTAGTCATCTTCTATAGCTCCAAAAGTCCACCTGGCGTGCTTAGATTTGGTGTTGCCATCCACGTCAACTGTAACATATTCCACGCTTATGAACAGAGCTATCCTCCGACTCCTCTTTCGTTGGATCAATACACGCACGAATGGAAAACATTCATTTGTTGTCCCTATCTAACCTAAACTGAGAGTCATTCACACAAAAATGCTTCGATCTTGCTCGATACTCACCAAAATCACACATGGTTTGTTCTAATAGCTTCATCTAGTTGAGATGAAGATATCCATATGGTTACATGAATTTATAAATGAACTTCTCTTCACAATTAATGAAATTGAGAGCATTTTTATGGTTAGTGAGGTACACCTTTGCTTAAGTGGTGAGGCCTTGATTGGGATGGTTATAGATGTTCGTTATGACCTTGCAAAGCTCCTCAAAGTACCAATTTGAACAGAAGTTGAATTCATGCAAGATTTCGATCGAGTGATGATTCAGGTTTGGTTTATGATTGGGTTTGAGTGCTTGAAATGTTAGAAGCTTTAAGAAGGATCAATTTATAGTTTGGTGGGGCAACAAAAAAAGTTAATTGATTTGGGTGTTTAAATTGAGCTTGGACTGAGGATTTGAATGGCTGAGAATGGTGGGGTTGAACTCGGGAAGGCTGGTGGTAGCACTACGATCAATTTGAGAGGGTCTCCCTATGTAATTCACAACACTCTCTTCATGGCCAAGAGAGGTTTGTTTTAAATAGAGGAGGAATTATGGTTGTATTGGCCAAGCAAGGTGGTGGAGTAGGATGCTTAGGTGGATGGCTGAGTAGGGCAATTAACCAATAAAAGTGATCCACAATGGATGGGTGAAAATTTGGCTTTAAGGAAAGAATGAAATTCTTCATTTTTGGTTTTCCAACAACTAGGCTAGATGGCTAGGCTAGGATAGGAGGCTAGTTGGCTCAGGGAAGGTTTATTTGTGATTATCTTAAATGTTTGATAGTTGATGGCATGAGATAGACAAGTTAGCCAAATTTGGGGGCAAGCTTCCTTGATTTGGGGCACCCTTGGCCCATGGCTCAAATTTTGGGTCCTGGGTGATTTGATTAGCATCTTAGGTGGCTAATCAAGGCATTAGAGGGTTAAGCTTAGACAATACAGAAGATATGAGTTAATTTGGTGCTTAGGACAAAAACTAGGGTTTGGGCTATGAATTGGATTAGGACTAGGTTTAAAATTTTTTTAAGGATTCAAATGGTCCATGAGAATGTCATGAAGAGTTTAGGAGAAGAAATTGGGGTAATTGAATAAACAACGTGCTTTCATTGGATGGAATTTTCAAGTTTGGTCAATTTGACGAATTTAGTTTGGACTTGTGTTTAAAGTTGGCTAGAGTTTGGATTTAGGTCAATTGATAGTTTAATTTCTATAAGAAGACTATGATGAGGCATTTAGGTTTCAATTGGGTGGAAGTTGAAGGGCTATGTCGTTCAATTTTGTGAGAGTTCAATTCTTGAGCAAAATTGGGCATTTTGATTTGGACTGGATTTAGGTTAGGTTAGATATTAGCTCTTGGCCAATTAAGGGCTTAAATTGGTCTAGAAAAATGTTATGAAGAGTTTAGCATTAAAAATTTGGGAATTTGTGTTGGTTATGGGATTCAATTTGATGGAAATTGAAGGTGTAGTCAAATTGGTGATTCTTGCCCAAAATTAAAGTTAGGGTTTAGAAATTGGTTCAATTAGGCTCCAAATTGGTGTAGATTTGGATTGGGCGTGTTGATGATTGATTTAGATTTACAATTGAGTGAGATTAGAAAAAGTTTGGTGGAAATTAGGATGGATTTGGGGAAATTGAGCTTTTTGGGGCAAAATTGTTATTTTGGTCAAAATTGGTCAATTTGGTCAAAATTAGTCAATTCGGTCATGTTGGACTCAATGGGTGTTTAAGATTTATTTAGAAGAGGTTTGGAATGATTTTGATGGTTTTGGGTATTTTTGGACCTGAATGGTATCTTGGTAATTTTTGCAATTTTAGGGGTATTTTAAGAATTTATCGAATTTTGTGGTGTTTTGAGTAATTTGAGTGATTTAAAATGATTTGAGATTATTTTTTAGGACACTTTTATAATTTTGTAAATTTTAAAATGGTTTGAATTTGTGGGTGTTTTAAGTATTTGACGGGTATTTTGGTAACTTCGGAAAAGCTTAGAGGGGAAAGGTCAAAAATTAGATTCTTGGTGGAATTGATATTTAATTAAACTTGCCAATCATAGAATCACCCTCTTTGAGCCATAAGACCAAGGGAACTCTCATTTTGGGTCTTCCATGTGTTTCACCTAGCCGTCCTAAGAAATTGCTAAAAGTTTGGTGGTCCACCCACATTAGTCTCCAAAAGAGCTGGGAACCAGGCCTAACATGCTTGGTTTAGGATTTTAGGTTGAAGGTGCGGGGTTCAAGTGTGTGTGAGCAAGACCAAAACACACCGTTCAGGGCTTACTCTAGGGTCAGACAGTTTTCTAGGTCTTTTCTTAAGTTTTTCTATACTAGTTCTAACCTTTTAAGTGATAGTGAACAAAACCAACATGTGGAACTCCAAGGAGAGCATGGAAGTGTATAGAATTTCAAATGGGGTAGGGTTCCATCACTACTCCTCTAGGATAGTCAACAGGAAAATTCTATGGCTAGATCTTAGGCTTCTAAGAAAAAAGACTAGAACTTACCAAAAAGTGAGGTCAATAAATAGACCCCTTATAGGTTTTGTGTGTCAGACAAGCACATAGCATGTTTTGACATTTACCGAAAAGAACAACAAAACCAAAGCGAACAATTAAGCTAATAAACTTAGAACAAGATAGAGAAAGAATGAAGATAATTTCCACCAAGAAGTTTAATTTGAACCTTCAATCAAAACTTAAGCTTCTAGAACTCACGCCAGAGATTTAGAGGGTGAACTTCTAACTTGAAAGAATTTCAAAAAAATTTTTGTAATGTTTGTTCATTCATTTTTATGTAGGGGTGTGTCGGCATTATTTCGGGTTGGTTTGTGGGGTTGCCCGTAAGAAGTGGTCGGACACCAGAATTGAAATCCTGTCACCCGCTTTGGAAGGACGTTGAAGTATGAAATCAAACTGACCCCATATTTTTCATAGTTTAAAATGAAAGAGCTTTGTACCTCAAATTCTTTATCTATCCCAAAGGATAAACACAAGACTTGAAGATGAGGTTCGACCAAATAAACTAAGGAAAGTATGACGTCTGTTTCGTCTGCGAACCCTTTGTATTTGCCGACAAGTTTTCCTATTTAATATAAATGATTAAATAGGGTTTATATTAAGCTGGGTTTGGAAATGCTTCATATAAAGATAAGCCTCTATAGTTTATTACATCATAAATGACCAAAGTCACTTAAGAAGACTCTCGATAAAAATCAAGAAAAATTATCTTCAAGGAATTTCAAAGGGTAGGACTCTTCAACGAAATCAGACGTAGAGGTGTGAAAGGGGATTAGTTCAAATTTGGCACATTTTATTGTGGAATCCAAAGGAAGAAGAACTAGGGGATGTAATGGATCCAGAGGAAAACCTCGGTGACTTCCCAAGCTATCCTAATGTTTGCCTCCAGTTTTGAGGGAAATATATAGGTGTTTCATCCTGCCAATTTTATTAGTTAGGGCTTACATTCGTGTGAAATGATCACACAAATAGCTTGGAAGATGT
>NEWO01000707.1:159882-194052 GCA_003013225.1 Phalaenopsis aphrodite
CCCCATATTTTTTATAGTTTAAATGAAAGAACACTATACCTTAAATCATGCATCTATCCTGAATTATAAACAAAAGACTTAAAGATCAGAGTCGATCAAATGAACTAAGAAATATATGACATTCGTTTTGTTTGCGAATCCATTTTATTATTGGACAAGTTCTCCTATTTAATACAAAGAATTAAATAAGGTTTATTTTAAGTTGGGTTAGGAAAACCTTCTTGTAAGGGCAATCCCCTATAGTTAATTACATCTTAGATTAGTGAAGTCACCTAGGAAAACTCTCCATAAAATCAAAAAATATTATCTTCAAAAAGGTCAACAGGATAAGTCTTTTCAATAAAATCATACAAAGAGGTGAAAGAGGAATGGTTCAATTTAAAACATTTATTGTAAAATCTAAAGGAGGAAGAACTAGGAGATGTCATAGATCAAGAGGAGAACCCCGGTAACTCCCTAGTGTATCATATTGTTAGCTTCAGTTTTCAGGAGAAATTATTTAAATATTTCATCCTGTCAACTTTTTTTATTTTAGGGCTTACATTTATGTGAAACGATCACACAAATAACCTGAAAGAAGTGAGGGTTTAGATCGTACCGACAAGCTTGAAATTCTAAGACAAGTTAGGGCCCTAATTGTACAATAGAGTTGTATAAAGGCCTAAAGATAAGTTAAGGATTTATGTTGCATAAGGAAACAACCTCAAACATCAATGGCTTGTTGTTTAATTCTAAGAAAAGATGTGTTGTTGTAGATCCTCTTGCTGTTGAAGATGGACGTGCTACCCATAATGCTAACTCCAAACTCCTCGTCGTGACGAATTTAAGTTTTCTAATGTGTCGAGTTATAATGTCAAATCAAATGTCCTTATGGTTAGGTCATTTAAATTTTATGGGGCATATTAATGTTGATTAGAGCGACAGCGGTTTGGATCTAATGGTTCCTTTCTTCCGGTACCACTATTTTCTATCTGATTCACTTAGTCCAAATGAATTTACTAAACTCAACTTATTGAATTTTGTACTTTCATTTAGATAGTGAGAAGTCTCGTTAGAAACCGTTGTTTACCTCCTCCGAGAGATTCCCGATCATCTGATAGAGACGTCTTAATTTAGTTGCAACTTTTGTTTTGTGATGTTTGTTATTAAATTTTGAGCTGTTTTATATTTTGAATGTTGTTAAAGTGAATTTTATCTTGGTCAATTTTAGTTTTGGTTTTGGTTTGGTAGCTATATTAACAGTTTTAGTTTTCATGCAAGGTGACATCATAGTTTAACATGCAAGTTTTATAAGCATAAAAATACAGTGTGGAAAGTACATGAAAAGACGGTACTATAAAATGTAAAAGCATACCTGGTGAGTTTTCTCATTCTACCTCCTAAACAGTCTGTACTTTAAAGGCATGTAAATAATATTACAAGGAATTTAAATCGCATGAGTAAGTGAAGGTTTAGCTATCAAAACCCAAGCTATGATTTTATTAAATCTCATATGATCCTAGTAGATAATTTTAGAACAAATTATGTAGAGTCCAATTTTCCCTTCAGAATGTCTAATAGATTTTAAAATGCTTGAGGCATGACCCTGGACCATTTTAAAAATCTCCTGAAATGTTTCGAGTTCATTTTGGACTTATCATATTGTTCCATTGATCATGTGAGACTGAAGTGTGACTACCCCATTGCTTAGTGAAACATAACCATTTAATTATCCCAATGATAGGATACTCGATTAGTCCATTGATGCTTCATTTAAAAGTTATGTGAGTGGTTGCCCCTAAGGCAAGTTTAAGTTAATTAAGATTATGGTGCCCACAATTAAGATCAGGCTTGTAGTTTTTTATTGATGTTAATCACCATTTCTGTTATCGTCTAAATCCGATCAATTGAGTTTAGACATTGAGTCTATGTCACTACTAAGCCTTTAATAATCATGATAGGTGAAAATGTGATTATAAAATTTTTATTTCAAGTGATATGTATTCTTATTGGATGGTCAAATCATTTTGAACTTTGGCTAAAGGAAAGTAATTTATCATCTTTCTAGCTTAAGCCAATCACTTAGGAATCATCTGATCTTACTTGATTTCCAAGTCATGAAAATGAGGAGGATTATGATTTTGTTAAAGTTGTGCAAGGGTGGTGAGTGAGTTTCTACCTTTTAATCCCATTGTATTTTAATCATCCAAACAACTTTATTAAGATATAAATTGCCCATTTTCCCTAGTTAATCCTAAATTTGGATTAAGGCACCAAAGTCTGAAATTACCACTATGCCCTTGGGGCACTTCACCTCATAACTTTTAGACACAACTCAAATGACTTTGAGGGTTTAGAGTGTCATAACCATGAGGTAACTATAATGTTTAGAGGAGAATATGTCGACCTCTCATAATTTAATTTAGTTTAGATTAATTATTCAAATTCCAAAAATATAATTTTCAAAAGGAGATTTGTTTAACTTTACAAAATGAAGTTTTTATTTGTAAGAAATTGATTAAAAGTTTTCTTAGTCAGAGAAATACTTATGCAAAATTTCATGGTCTTTTGAATTAATTTAGTATAATTATTTTAATTGGAGAATAAGGAAAATTCACTTTTAAGTTTTTAAAATTTATTTTTAACTTAGAAAATTAGGAAAAAATATTTTAAAGACTCCCAAGTGATCAAGGAGCAATCAGGCACACTTTGAAGTATTTTGATACTTTTAGGATTTTTAATTATTTTAATCCAAAATGAAACTAAAAAATCAAGTACTTTACCAAAAATAACTTTTGCTTTCCCTAAGTGCCCCTGATCACATGAAACTCAGAAAACTACTTTTCATGATTTTCCCAAGTGTACTTAATTTATTATAATTATTTTTGTACAAAAATACAAGGTTTCTTAGAAAATCAACTTTGGTGCTTGGACTTAGTTAAATAATTTTCTAATTTTTATAGTAGATAGACAAGATTTTTATGAACAATATGGGATTATTTTTTTCAATTTTTTATAAGTATTCAATTTATATAAATTAATACAAGACATTTTCCTTTAATTAAATATAGAAATTCACAAGATAATTAAAAATATCATGATCTTTTTCCTAGACTTCTCTGACCACAAGAAACTTACCAAAAGTATTCTCCTAATTTTCCCAATGATAATTTAATTTATATAATTAAAATAGACAAAATAGTCACTCTAGCTTAAAAATTAGGAATATAAGTACAAAGAAGATATCAAAAATCAGAAGACATGACCTCTATCATGAGGAATTAACCCTTAAAAATTCAAGCCAAAGTGAGTAATATTTAATCATGGAGAATTAAAATACCTCATAGAGTATCTAATTCATTAAAAATCATATGTTTGTCAAATTATTTTATTTTTAGTCCACATTATTCTCCTTTGTTCACTAAGTAAGAACATAATTTTCTTTTATTTTTATGATTTTTCTATGTAAAGATATGATTTTTTAAAGCTCTAGAATTTAAATAAATCAGAAAATACTGCTTTATTTACTTATCAAGCTCAGCGCCAGCGCATCGTAGGCAGCTCTGAACCGCGCACGCTTCGCTCCGTCTTTTGACGCCGCAAGCCACGTAACCTCCACACGGACCGCGCTTTACGAACCATATCTTTATTTCGCTTCAACAGGACTATTCACTGAATAAACCTACTATCAAACATCATCCATTCATCGTCACCAAGTGACCAAACTTGTGAGTCATTCACTCTAAAATCTTAAGATCTTAAGCTAGACTCAACCAAATCACATGTGGTTTATTTATAAACCTTCATCTACTCGTGAAGGGCATATTTATACGGCTTATACGATATGAAATACAGTGAATAAGCATGGAGAGTCGGAACAAGCTTGGTTTAGGGTTAGAGTTCAATACTTTTGTCTGAGAGGGGAAGGCTCAGTAAGATGGTTGTGGTAGCTTCAATTTTCACCAGCAAACCTCTAGATGAAGTCTCAAGCCTTAGTAAATTTTCTAGGTATGATTTTGATCAAACTCGATTTCAGGTGTTGGTCTAGAGCTAGGTTAGAGGCTATTTAAGATTGGGCTTTTGTTTAGAATCAACTTCTTTCACTATGGGGATGGTGTGTGCATAATTAATTAAAGTTTGGTGCACTATGGTGGAGTGGGGAGATGAGGGCTTGGAGTTGGGTGCTAAAGCTTCCTGAGGTGGAGGGAAGAAAGGCTCTAATGGCCAATCAGAGTGAGCCAAGTTAGGGAGGTTCAATTTTGGGTTTTTTCCATTTGTGGCTCACTTAGGGTGGATATTTTTGGTGGCTAAGGAGGTGGATGGCTAGGATTCATTCGCTTCTTGGCTCAGGGAGGTCATGGATCTGCTAATGATGGTTAACTTCTAAGTGTAAGTGATGATGAAGAAAATATTTGAGTTTAGGCCAAATATGGGGTGAAATCCCTTAAATTAAGTGGCCATTTGTTCATAACTAGCCTTTTTTGGTTTAGGTGGGTATAGTCTGGTCAATAGGGTGTACTTTGCGGCTGTGGAGTCATCAATTGGTGGCTTGGGCATGGCTATGTCAATTTTGGTGCATGGGTCCAATTTGGGTAAATAAGGCTAAAAGTTGGGTTTGGGTCCCTGACTTTAAGCTCAATTGATTGATCAACATTGTGTAAATTATTTTCATGAAGATTTTTGTTGAAAGATTGAAGTAATTTAAAGTTCAATTGGAAGCTCAATTTGAAGGATTTTGGGATTTTGGTCAATTTGGGCATGATGGACTAGACTTGGATCTAGGTTTTGTTAAGGTAGGGCTAAGAACAAATTTCTAGTTTAAAATGGTCTATAGGAGTATTAAAAATAGTTTTCAACATAAATTGGGTGTCGATTTCGGGGTTAGGGAATTCAATTTGATGGAATTTAGAGACAGCCAATTTGGGGCAAATTTGGCGATTGTGAATTTGGGTTAAAATTAAGTAAACTTGAAGCTACAATAGGGCTAATTGAAGGTCAAATTTGACATTTAGGAGTGTTATGAAGGGTTTAGGATTCAAATTGGGTCAAATTGAGTAGGCTATGGAGTTCAATTAAATGCGATTGTGTCATAGTACTAAAATTGGGGGTTTGACTTAGATAAAAATTGAGCTAAAAAAATGGGCCAATTAAGCTTGTATTTGGTTTTTATTGATCAAATGAAAGATGAATTTGAGTTTAAAATTGAAAATGAGGGGCATTGGGGCCAAATTGATGGACATTTCAGGTGAATTTGGGAAATTGGGTCTTTAATGACAATTTTGGGGTTTTGGTCAAAATGGTCAAATTGGGCAAGTTGTGTTCAATTGGAGGTTCCCAATTTGTTTGGGAAACATTTGAAGTGATTTTGCATGTTTTGGGAAATTTTTGGCCACCAAGGGTATTTTTGTAATTTTAGCAAATTTGAGGGTATTTTGGTAATTTTGGAATTTTTGGGTGGTTTTGGGTAATTTGGGTATTTGGAAATGGTTTAAAATGTTTTATTCAACAAAATTGGGTATTTTGGGTAAATTTAGGAATTTTGACTAAATTTGGGGTTTCAATGACATTTAGGTAATTTGGGTGAATTTAGGGGAAAAGGCCAATTCGGATATTTTGGTAGAATTGGGGTGCAAACCACTCTATATGACCTATGGACCAATGAAATCCCCATTTCAATCCTTTATGTACTTGTCTTAGCTAAACCCCAGCCTAGGGATAGTGGGTCTAAAGGACCATTGCATGAGTCTCCCAAAATATCAAGGGATCAAAGTCCACAATTTTAGGTTTTAGGAATGTGAGTGATTGTGGGTGATAAAGAGCGTAGTGAGTGAACTAACTCCAGACCAACACCCAGAGTCAACCCAAAATTCAATCAGTTAGGGACCCTCTTTGAGATCCCCCATACTTACCCTACCTACTAAATGCTAGAGGTTAGGACCAATATGTGGAACTTCGACTTAAGCAAGGAAGAGTTTAGAGTTTTTAATGGTGAGGGTTCCTTTTTAGTTTTCTAAGAATAGTCAATAAGAAAGTTCTATGGCTAGACCCTAGGCTACTAAAGATGGAGAACTAAACCTTAATCAAAAGTGAGGTAACAGCTCGTTAGGAGAGTGAGCATGTATCATTCGCGATGCCTTAACAAGCATTTCTTACTGGGTTGATCCCGGTGAGCTACGCGAGTTAAGTCATCGAGATTGAAATGAGTATTACTGTGGTGAAAATTTAATAGAACTAACCCGTGTCACCCCTCTTCCTGACACCCTTTAGATCCTTGGGTTCCTTAAGATGGGGCCGACATGGCGACCCTATTAAATTCATAGTATACCTAGACTTACCCCACACTTATATACTAGGTTAATGAACTTTTCGTTAGATAGTGTGCTAGGATAGGATTTAGGGTGGTAGGTAGTCTTTTTGATGCATGCCTATTTTCTTTGTTGGATTGGTTGCCCTAGCCAGTTACCTTGTTTTTGCATTGTGTTTATGGTGTGACTGCATACTGCATATGTGTGGTAGTATCTTAGGGCATTTTTTTTAGAGGGAGACATGCTTTTTTATTTGCACACACATAGGTACCACTATGGGGGAGCAAGTAATGATTTAGTTATTAGCTTCGCTACTTTTAGGGCATGTCTTATGATCCACCAATTGCTAGTGGGTTTCCTACTAACACTTATTTTCATGCAAGATTGAGTCTTTTTCTTTTATCTAAGTACTTTTAGAGTCTAAGAGCATCCTGTAGAAAAAATAAGATATAGGCACAGGTTCCAAGGTGTTTGGTGTGGAAACCACATAGAAGGGGCCAAGAGTAGAAGCTCATGCCTTGTATCTTAATTCTGCTTTTTATATTGATGTATAGAATTAGGACTGAGCTTGTATATGAGGAGTCGAGTCGCCTTTTTTCTTTCTGGAATATTTTGCTGACTTAGTGGCACCGGTCTGTTCATTATTTTATTTGTCTTGCTTTACTTTCTTACATCTTATTGCATGTCTGCACATCTGCATGTGTTTTCCTTGTTTCTTTCTGTGGTTTATCTGGGATTTAACGATGAAACAAAGGTGCATTAGTACTTAAAATCCTAATTTTTCTCCTTAAAAATGCTAAACAAAATATTCAAGAAAATTAAAATTTAGGATTAAAATATTCAGGATTTAAAAATTGCAATTTTACTTTCCTGCATATATTAATAGGGCCTTCAAAATACTTAAGGACCTCTCTAAATAATTGCATTCATATTTGCACGTACCAAGGAGGAGCGCCGTGCTTCTTCAACCTGACAAGCCCAACATACTTTTTTTAGGTGGTTTTCTAGTGCGCTTAGAGTGTTAGAAGGCTCCCCATCCTAGACGGAGTGTAAGTCCTTTATTTAGCGTTTCCAATTTTGTAGCTAAACCTCCACTTTCTTTTCTTTCTTAAGGCATCCTTGCCACTTCGGTAGGAATAAGTAGCACCTCTTGGAGCTACATATTATTGTCATAGGATAGAGTTTCCTTTCTTTGAACTTAGCGCTATCGAGATTCTCGTGGATGGTACAATTCACGGATTGCTGACTGAGGATCTCAGGAGGTGGTTGGTTGACTACCTGCACGACCAGGTAGACTTAGGGTCCTAGTAATTGTGGATGACGGGTCCGTGAAATCATGAATCAGTTACCTCTAACTTTTTGGGATCATTGTACCTTGTTCTAGTTAAGCCCTTTGAGCCCTGCCGCTCTTTAACTTTATTGATATCACCTTGACAACCCAATGTCGATGAGCTGCTGCCCATTTGGGATACGATGATTTGTCCTCTACAGTTATGGCCCGGATGTGCTTTGAGGTGTTTGGATATCCCCGTCAAGATGATTTAAGTTATTTTGTGGGCCCCGTGGGCCGATGAGGCTCTACCCATTTCCGGATGTGAGATATTCACTCTCTGCCCGACTGCTTAGCGTGCGCTTTGAAGCATTGGGACTATTCCTGTAAGGAATAACCTTCCTTGAGTACTTATTGCCCCAAGTTTATGATAATCCCAGCGAAACTCCTTTTATTGAGAGTAATCTTGGGTACCCCACAAGATGTATTTAACCAAGTGGGATATGTTCCCTTGGGAGTGCTCTTGACCCTAGAATAGGCACTTATAGCTGACTCTCAAGTTTTCGGAAGTTTACACAGGCATTCTTTCGCAGATATTGATTTAAGGTGCTTTCTCCTGATCTTGTTTCGGTAGACACTCTTAACCTATCCTTGCAAGGTTTACTACACGTAAGCTCTCCACATTTTGTGTCTTCTCTTATTTGTTGTTTCGTCGTATGTCCCTCATTTTCGGTTCCTTCATTCTCATAGTCATTTATGTTACTCAGAAAAGAGATTTATTTGAAAAAGGCAAGTATACGACGATCAACAGGCTGACAACTCCTTCTTAAATAAAAGGGGTAAAAATAAATGTAACCAGAATGACGACTTTGCTGCGGTTGAGTCTCTTTCTCCATATTAGGAGTTTTGTTTAGGTGAATTGCAGATCCCAGCATATTTGCAAAATTGGTGACTCCGCTAGGGAGAGCCTCTCTCTCCATACTTGAAGTTTCACTTTATGTAGTTATAGCCTCTCTCTGTACTAGGAGTTTTACTATTTTTATCGTGACCTGGTTTTCTTCCTTTCAATCACTTTTGAACTTTTTTGTGAGACCTTGGTTCTCACTTAATGTGTCAGTTGCTTGAGGTCGCAACTAGATGCATTCAGTCACTTCTTTGACCCTCAACAGTTTAGTTGCTACATTATCGAATGCATCAATGTCATTGTACCTTGTGATTGGTTTCATAACCTATCGTTATTTCAGATTGTTATTCCTTTTTGCCCCTAGACGTAGAAGAGCAGGAAGATGGATATGATCACTACCGTTGGGGGAACCCTTTCTCTTATCCCAGAGCATTTTCTATTTTTCTGAAGGTTTCATACCTTTCAGCTCCTTCAAGCACCTCTATGAGATTATCTTACGTGATCATATGCCCTCTGAGGCATTTGCTCTGCGCCCTCCACCTTAAAGGGGGAGACGTGCATATTGCGTGTTTCCACACCCTCTTAGGTGTTTTTCTCTGTGCCCTCCCCCTTAAATGGGGCGATATGCATATTGAGATGTTCCTACTCCCTTTGAGGCATTTATTTTATATCCTCACCTTTAAAAGGAGAGACTTGCATATCGAGTTGCTTCCACACCCTTTGATGGTTGGTTTATGCCATCCTCCTTAAAAGGGGAGTCGTGCATATCAAGTTATATTTTCTGTAGTGGATTACATCACATTCGCTTCTTTTGCAAAATAAGGTCGACGCTTGATAGTGTTGCACCGCAGCACCTGATAGTCTTTTTTAGACTCGTCCCTCTATGTTCTCACTGATCTCCTTACCATAGTCAGGTGAGTCTTCTGTCAGCAAAATTTTTCTCATTACTATCGCCGTTATGACTTTGTCCTAGCTCTCTTTCTATTCCGACTTCCCTTGAGGATCCACATGTCCCTTAATTAGGCAGGAAGGCCAGGAGGACTAGGAATAAATTACTGCAAATTTAGCATGGTGTTCTGCTCCAGGTTTCTATATTTTTCCCGATTCCAGTTTATGAGATGCCTTTGACATCTGAATTGTGAGTTGTTTTGTTATCGTCCGTAGTCGTGCGGACCACATCCTTATTGGATGTTTATCATATGCTTTCTTTTAAAAGGGAGTTTTGCATGTGGCACTCCTTTCATTGTAGTATCTCGTATCAGTGTTACTCTTTCCTCAAGGAAGACACTAGTACTAGATGGCGATGTGCTACAACATACTTTCTAGTTTTCTAGACTCTATTTTAGTCCTTCTATTTTTTGAGGATTTCCATCCTCACTAATGGTACACTATAAAAGAGAGTCAGAGTCACCTTCTTACGGTACTGTCCTTTAGTTGTGTGGTACATCCCTGCTCCATCTTGTCTTGGTTCTGGTCTGAGATTGATGCTTAAATCTCGTCGCCAGTGAATCACCTTCTTCATCTTCTGGCAGAGTAGATCAGGTCCCCGCCTTGACTCCCTTCAGTTTCGGTCAGGGATGATATTGAGATCTTTTCAGCTGAGAATTATTTCTCTCCTTCCTCTAGTTGTGTAGGCTATGCTTCAGCCATGATTGTTAGGAGGTTTGTTCCTCCCCGAGGAGTAGTTTATTCTCACCTTGCAGTTTGTGTTGTCGCTGATACCATGAGTTCTCTGACTTAGAAGATCGTAAACGTAGCTTGCTCTTTAAGAGGAAATGTTTTCATTGGTTTAACAACCGTCCTAGCCCCCATCGTGCTGGATTTCTTTGAGGTCTTGCCTATCTCTACATTGGGCAAGGGTGTCTAGAGGAGTAGGATCAGGTCGTTGCAGCTATAGCAGCTGACTCAGCCACATATCTCAATACATATTGGGATTCCACTTTTCCTTCTACGACGACTGGGTCCTCTTCCTTGAAAGATTTTCTTTATCCAAATCCTCTGAATGTCTGAGTAAACTTTTTTACTCTTCTTATCTTATAGTCTCTCGTAGTAGGAGACTAGGGTTCACTTGTCGATTCGTTATGAGGCCAGGATATTTACTTTCTATCGTGCATAGTCTCTCGTAGTAGGAGACTGGGGTTCACTTGTCGATTCGTTATGAGGCCAGGATATTTACTTTCTATCGTGCAGGACATGAGCCCTGCCTAGATGTTGTGTGGGACACTTGATGTTGTACTTAGTGCTACTGTACCAAATTTTGTACTAGATATCATTGATGAACCTGTTCTAGCGCCTTCACCCTCTCTTGATGTGCCAACTCTTTCTACGAGTCATAAGGAAAATGTTGTGACTTCCTCATCACCGCGCTATGATGAATTTATCATATGTTGATTATATAGTTAACAACAATTTCATGAAGGAGAAACCTTATGTTGCTCTTAGTTTGATTGTTGGCTCGTATTTCGAGCAAAGTAGAGGTCCTACAAGTGGCTTATACCTAATGCGGCCATCAATCTCTATAAGAGAATCTTGCCTTTATCTTACCTTATCTTTTGCTGATCTGCTCTACGCAGGGTCCAAAGACTACTACTCCCGCTCGTCTTGAGTAGGGTTGATATACATGTCTCGTTCATCCTTATGAATGTGGAGTTTTCGGCACTATTTTTGCTTGGTTTGTGGGGAGTTGCCCGTAAGAAGCTGTCAGTCGCTGGAATTGAAGTGACATCGTCTGCTTCAGAAGGACGTTGAAGAATGAAATTAAACTGACCCCATATTTTTCATAATTTAAAATTTAGGAGAATTGTACCTCAAATCTTGTATCTATCAGGAAGGACAAACACAAGACTTGAGGATGAGGCTCGATCAAATAAACTAAGGAAAGTATGACGTCGGTTTGGTCTGTGAAATCATTGTATTAATGGACAAGTTCCCCTATTTAATATAAGGGATTAAATAAGGTTTATATTATGTTGGGTTCGGACATGCTTCCTATAAGGGCAAGCCCTATAGTTAATTACATCTTAGATGACCAAAGTCACTTAAGAAGACTCTCGATAAAAATCAGGAAAAATTATCTTCAAGGAATTTCAAAGGGTAGGACTCTTCAATGAGATCGGACGTGGAGATGTGAAATTAGATTGTTTCAAATTTGCAACATTTTATTGTAGAATCTAAAGGAGGAAGAACTAGGGGATGTCAGAGATCTAGAAGCAAGCCTTGGTGACTTCCCAAGCTATTCTAATGTTTGGCTTCAATTTTGAGGCGAAATATTTAGGTTTTTCAGGATCCTGCCAATTTGATTAGTTAGGGCTTACATTCATGTGAAATGATCACACAAATAGCCTGGAAGCTATGAGGATTTAGGTCGTCACAAACGACAACCTCAGAATCCTAAGACGAGTTAGGGCTTATATTGTATATACAAAGGCCTAAAGATAAGGTGAGGATTTACGTTGCATAAGCAAGCAACCTCCAATTTCTATGGCTTTGTTGTTTATGTCTAAGGAAGGAAGGTTCGTTTAGCTAGGGAAGATAGGTTTTGCTGTTGAAGATGGTCATGTTTCCCACCATGCTAGCTCCAAGCCCCTGCTGCGATGAGTTTAAGTTTTCTAGTATGTCAAGTTATAATGTCAAATCAGGTGGCCCTATGGTTGAAGTTCTTTAAATTTTATAGATGACATATTAAAGATAGATGGCATATTAAAGTTGATTAGAGCGATACAGGTTAGGATCCTCTGGTTCCCTCGTTTCGACATCACTATTTTCTATTGGATTCTCTTAGTCAAATGAACTTACTAAACTAAACTTAATGAGATCCATAATTTCATTTAGACCGTGGGATGTCTCATTAGCAACCGTAAGTTACCTCCTCCGAGGGATTTGAAAATTCATACCCCTAAGTCCAAGATTATTTAATTTAAATAAACTTCCAAATTTTTAATGATTTAGAAATTTATTAACTTATCTTTTTAATGAGGAAAGTGAGATTGATTTCTACCAATTAACCCCTAGTGTTTCAAGCATCAAATAAATTGATTAATCAGAGGTTATCCATTTCCCTCCTTGACTTAAGCCTAAATGTTAATTAAGGCTAAATTTCCAAAATTACACATTTGCCCCTAAGGCTCTAACACTTCATAATTTGTCAAATTTAATTCAAATGACTTTGAAATTTTTATACTACCTCATTCATGTTCCAATTAAGACATCAAAGGAGAAAATGTGAATATTCAAATTTTATTTTATTTTATATAATTATTTTCATGCAAAAATAGGATTTTTCAAAGAAAATTCCCAACTTGACAAAGGTAAATTCTAATCATTTGAATTTTTTACTGGAGGTAGACCTAGACTAGAGAAGCCTTCGAACCAAATTTCATGATTTTTTGAATTCTCTCTTATTTATCAGAATTATTTTAAGTTCTCGGTTATTTAGTAAAAATAAAATATTTTAAATGATGAAAACTAAGCATTATTATTTTGAAAAATCTCTCTGAGGTTAGAGAACTCAGAGGACCAAATTTCATATTTCTCTGGTTTTTTTTATATGTTGGAATTATTTTAGTGAAATACTCATTTTTGGCCTTTAAAAATTATTTTTAAGCTTTGAAATTCAATATCATTATTTAGAAAACTAGGAAAAATATTCTAATTATTCCTAAGTGATTAGGAAGCAATTTATAACATTTCCAAGCATTTTATTATTATGTTTTTTTTGAATTTTTAATTATTTTAAATATTTAAAATAGGTTAAAAATCAAGTTTTTATTCTAAATATTATTTTATTTTTATAAAATATCTCTGATCACAGAGAACGCAAGACACTAAGTTTCATAATTTTTTGAGTTATATTTTGATTTTTAAAAAATCATTTAAGTGTCAAAAGTGATATTTATCTTTAAAAATCAACTTAAGTTATCAAAGGAACTCAAAATATTTTGAACTTTTCATAATGAGTTTTCTGGATCATAAACCACAGTGGAGATAAAAAATCAAGTCATGTAATTGTTTACATTTCCAAAATTAATTATTTTTGTGATTTAGTGTTTGTAAAATTTAAGTGGATTTTAAATGACTTGCTCCGTGGAATTATTTCGAAAAGCTCCTCTAGTCATAGTGGACCTTCCAAATTTTTCTTAGAATTTTATTATCAATATGCTAATTTCCATGATTATTTTGTGGAAGTAATGTGCAAGATCTTGAAAAATATGGATCTCTATATAGGAACCTCATCGGACTTCGTAAAAATTAGAGGATGTTTCCCTCGGCAGAGGCTACAACATGTCAAAATTTCAAGCCAAGCTGATGTATTAATATTCATGGAGAATTAAATGATCCCAAAAAATATTTAATTAATTAAAAATATTTTATGCATCAAATGGACTTGAAATCTATTCCACATTATCCTCCTCTGTTCACTGAGTAAGAGGTGTTTTAATTTTGTGATTTTTTTACACAAAGTTAAGGATTTTTTAAGTTAGGGGTATTTAAATAAATAGAAAAAGCCATGTTATTTTATTTAAACCGCGCGTGCCACCTCAACCTACGACAGCTCCGAAGGCATGCGTGGAGCACTCTGGTTGGATGTCGCCCTCCACGTAGCTACTGACGCAAGCCGCTATTTATGTCATGAAGCGTCGTCTGGCTTGATCTCCTCCGTCCATTTGATCAAATGGCTTGATCAAATGGCTCCCCATCATCATCCCCAATAAAATGATCCCGTGACCGTCCACACTAAAACCCTAATATCTCAACCTAGACTCAACCAAATCATTTTGGGTTTGATCTTATGGACTCGTTTAAGTGAGACGAACACATCCATACGACAATCATGCAATTAAATTAAGTCTAATTAAATGGAGATGAGGTGATTTTTTATACCTTTGCTATAAGAAGTGAAGCTTCGATCAGAGGGTCTTGGCACATTTGTTATGATCCAAAGAGGCTAGGGACTGAGTCCCTAGTCTTGTTTTAAGGCCTATGTATGAATTCAATCATGACCGAATTTGTATCTTAGTCTAGAGTTATGGTAGAAGCTCTGTGGAAGGGGAAATTTATGGCGCTATGACCTCTTTCTCTATTGTGAAGGTGTTGGTTGAGTTAATTTTAGTTTGGGTGGACTGTGGAAGTGTATTGAGTTCAGTCCTGGTTTCCTACAAGGTTCCAAGCTCAAAATTGAGCTCCAACAATGGGAATTGGTGAAGGAAAATGGTTAGAATGCACTGAGGAGATCTGAGGGAAGCTCTGTGTGAAGTTGGGAGAGGTATCACTAAGGAAATTTCAACACTTAGTTTAACGGCCATTGAGGTGGCCTTTTATAAAAATGAGATTATGGTGGCTATCATGGCCAATTAGGAGGTGTAATGTGGTGTATAGGTTGAGGGTAGAGGAGCTCCATAGTTTGATTTGGATGAGCTGGCCTCTAGGTTTGATTTGGGTGAAGCTCCATCGAGGTGGCTCTCTATTTTGAGCTTTTTGGTCCAGTAATTTAGTGCAATAATAATTGAGGGAACCTGAGGGAATATGTTTGAGCAATTTAGTGCAATAATACCTAATTTTGGTAAGGGTATCTTAAGCACATGTATTTTTGGAAATAATATCCCTTGATTTGGGGTAACTTTGGTCCATAGCTTGATTTAGGCGGTTTCATGTTGTTTGGACTGGTCACTAAGTTCAAATAATGACTGTGATGGAGTTAATTTGGTGACTTTAGGGTGGTTAGGTCACATTTAGTGCATAGGTCCAAGTGGGTGCAAATGACAAAAACTTGGGTTTGGGCTTAGTTAGCCAAGTCAATTGGCCCAAATAAATGTTGCATTTGGTGTATATGATCATAATTTGGTGAAGAATGGAAATGGTTTTGAGTTCAATTGAAGGGTCAATTTGAGGGAATTTTGATTTTTAGTCAATTTGGTCATGTTGGGCTAGGCTTAGGTCTAGCTTGGGTTAGCCTTTGGCAAAATCAAAATTGATTGTAGTAAATTGTCAATGGGGACCCTATGAAGAGTTCTCAAAATGAATTGGATGCCAAATTGGGGGTTAAGGCAATCAATTGGGGGAATTTTGGGGACTTAGCCAATTTGGGGCAAAATTTGGGAATTTTGGATTTAGGCGAAAATCAAATGGATTTGAGACTTCACCAAGGCCAATTGATGGTTGATTTTGATGTATAGGAATGTTCTAAAGATTTATCGTCATTAATTGAGGCCAATTGACTAGGCTATAGGTTCAATTTGGTGAGATTAGGTCATATGGTCAAAATTAGGGTTTTGACCCAAATTAAAATTGGGCTCAAATCAAGAACCAATTGAGCTTGGATTTAGGCTATTTTGGTCATATCAAATGTGAATTTGATTTTAGGGTTGGAATTGGTTTCAATTGAGATCAAATTGATGAACATTTGAGTTGAATTTGGGGAAATTTGGGTCCTCAAAGGAAAATTTAGGGATTTTGGTTAAAGATGGTCAAATTGGCCAAATTGGGTCATGTGGTTGTTGAGAGAAATGAAATTAAGATTATTTGGGATTTAATGGAAATTTATGGGAATTTTTGGAATTTTGGGCTGAGGTGTATTTTGGTAATTTGGCCATCTTTGGAGATTTTTGGTAATTTTGGATAATTTGGAGGTTTTTATAAGGTTTGAAATGAATTTTGGTAAATTTTGGGTATTTTGGGTAAACTTGGGAATTTTGGCAAATTTTTTTTTTCAAGGGTGTTTAGTAAATTTGGGGTGCTTTAGGGGCAAAAGGGTAGGTTGGGTATCTTGGTAGAGTTGACGTACCAACCATCACCAACAAGCCATGGACCAATGGAAACCCCATTTTGGGTCCTCTATATAGTGGTACCATTGCCCTAGGGCTAGTAGGTTTAAAGTACCATCGACATCAGTAACCGAAAAGATTAAGGGACCTAGGCTAGAAATTTAAGTTTAGGGTTATGAGTGATTGTGAGTGTAGTTGAGTGTAGTGAGTGAATTAGCTCCAAAACAACACCTACTCATCTTGAGTTTCCCCCATAGTGACCCCAGGGTCAACCTTAAGGTCCAGCAGTCCTAATGGTGACTCATCTTGAGTTTCCCCCATAGTGACCCTACCTACTTATTATTTAGAGTTTGAGACCAACATGTGAAACTTCAAGTTTAGTAGAGAAGAGTTTGGAATTTCTAGTGGTGAGGGTGCCTTTTCTAGTTTTCTAAGAATAGTCAATAAGAAAATCCTATGGCTAGACTTTAGGCTACTAAAGAGGAAAAACTAAACCTCAACCAATAGTGAGGTCAACAAATGGACCCCCAAAAGGTGGGGGGTGCTGTGCAAGCGCACCGCGCGTATTGGCTTTGACCGACGAGATCAACCAAAACCAATACCACTTCTAAGTCAACAAACCTGAAAATAAGTGTAGGGTCGTGTGTGATTTGTTTTCGCTGAGAATTAGCAGGTGTGTGTTTAATCAATTCGAGAAGTTATGACTCTCGTTGGGGATTGGGGAGTGGACGTGGAGTTATAAAATTTCAAAGATTTCCAAAGGATGGGAGTCGGTTATGTAAGTGTTGAGCCCGATGTGGGAATTGAAATTTAGATATCAATTCAAAAAGAGATAGAGAGAGTCGAAATGTAAGAACCGACCTCAAATGTAATGATTCAGAAATGTAGGAGTGAGAATTTAAATTTAAATCAATTCTCAAAAGAGAGTGTCAAAATGTAAGGACCGACCTCGAATGTAATGAATCAGAAATGTAGGGCTGATTCGGAAATGAGAATTAAAATGTAAGTAAATTCAACCTCGAGTGTAATTAATCAGAAATGTAGGGCTGATTTGGAAATAAGAATTGAAATGTAGGTCAATTCTCAAAAGAGAATGTCGGAATGTAAGGATCGGCCTCGAGCGTAATGAATCAAAAATATGGCTGATTCGGAAATGAGAATTTAAATGTAGGTCAATTCTCAAAAGAGAGTGTCAGAATGTAAAGAAGGACCTTGAATGTAATGAATCAGAAATTTAGGGCTGATTCGGAAATGAGAATTGAAATGTAGGTCAATTCTCAAAAGAGAGTGTTAGAATGTAAGGACCGCCCTTGAGTGTAATGAATAAAAGATGTAGGGTTGATTCGGAAATGAGAATTGAAATGTCGGTCAATTCTCAAAAGAGAGTGTCGACATGTAAGGACCGACCTTGAATGTAATGAATTAGAAATGTAGGACTAATTCAAAAGTGAGAATTGAAATGTAGGTAAATTCTCAAAAGAGAGTGTCGGAATGTAAGGGCCGACCTTGATTGAAATGAATCAGAAATGTAGGACTGATTCAGAAGTGAGAATTGAAATGTAGGTATCAATTCAAAGATGTTATAATTGAAATGTAGGTATCAATTCAAAGATATGAGAATTGAAATATAGGTATCAATTCGAAGATGTGAGAATTGAAATGTTGGTAACAATTCAAAGAGCTTGTGGTGTTGAATTTACAAAAGTGTATCATGTGAAAAGGTTGATTTTGTAGAAGATTTGTAGAGCTTTGTGAGTTTTTGTGTAGAATGTGAATCTGTGGGGATGTACAGAAAGTTAGTGTAGATAACGATGATTGGGCTACATGCAGAAAGAGTAGGAAATTCTGAAAACGAAAGAATCTACTTAACACGATTGTTTTATTTTTTTGTTGTTTTTATCACATTTAAATTTTTAAAATATGTTTTTAAAGTTTTAATTTTAATTGGTTGATTTTCAAAAGAGATTTTTTTTATTGTTTACTCATTAGCGATAATTTTTCATTTATGTTTTATTTATTGTTGAAGATTTGTTGTTTTGTTCTTTGTTCATTGAAATTCTGAACCATTGCATGGTTCACGAATTTCATCCATTGCACAAAAAGGCACAATTTAAGAGAAATTTCCATTAATTTGCTCCAAAAGAGATGCCATAAATCAAACATAGGCTAACACCTCAAAAGGTACATCATGTAATCCCTTTCGAAATACATTGAGAATAATCTCATGTTATGAGTACATCGTAGACTAAATAAAATCAGATACATGTCATGCTTTTAAATGAAAGTAAGTGAACCATCTATACCAAGTATGTTGAGCTCCTATCAAGCAGACCTTCTAAGTCATGCTCCAGGATAAGAGTTCCCTTCTCATGTACTTAGAGGTACAACTTTCTCATAACTCATGCGGAAAGAACTACTCTAATTCTGGGTCCGGTTGGAATCCATACGGTATTTTAGTGTCATCCATTCTATGGAAGGTTACAGACACCCTACGATATCGTACTCCTGGAATGCAGTGCTTGGCAATGTCTGCACCATTGCCCTTCATGACAAGTACTAAACCAACTAGAAGAGGAATCTCCACTACTCCTTTGAATTTGCCAGGGCCGACTATATCAATTTCTTTTCCAAATAAAATATTGCTTTTACTCATGAATGAGACCGTATAGAAATGCTCACAAAATTATGATGATCAATGTATGTGGGAATGCAGTCACCTTCTTCATAAATGTTAATGATGCAACTGTTGGGAATGTAAGTAGCGGGTAGAATATTCCAATTGACCATTCTCTTGATCATCCATTTTATCATTGGTGGCAACGGATCCACTTGGTCGTATCTGAGGATCCCAGGTGGATTCCCCTATCTGTCGTTCGTGAAGTTGTAGCAATAGCCGCATTGGATGGTGATTCTTCCCTTTCCGCTCACTCAATTCTTTGGCTCGGAATATGTCCTCTCCATGAGAAGGCCCGCTTGGCCTCTGTCTCTTAAATTGAAGATGCAATCCAGAATAATCTTTTCATCAGTTTCAAAGAAAACCTTATTGTACAGCTCTAGGCCTTTCAATATATTGATGAACTTTCCATGAACCTCTTCATAGAACTCAAATTCTCTTTTATTTACTCTGCTTATCTTGTTGTATTCTACCATACCAAATATTGGCAGCCGTCACGGACGTTCCTTCCGTTGGGCCTCAGCGGGAACCCAAACTGGCGTTGGTCGATTCGGAATATCATATTCAGCCTCTAGTGGGTTGTATGATCCTGGACTCCATGGTTCGTGCTGATCCATCCTTAGTGGGACATATGGTTCATTTGTCGCAAATTCTGGAGTCTAAGACTTATTGATGCTTGAAGTGTATTCTTCTAATGTACTTGAAACGTTGTAGATGCAGAACGTTGCAATCTGGGCATTCCACAAATGTGCCCGTGACTGATGTCCTGACTAGTGCCTCAACATTGCATGTTGGGCAACCTCTGCATAAGATATTTGGAACTTAGAGCGCATCTGATTCTGTCACAAATCCTGACTCTTCATCTGTAGTGGGCAGACAAGCAGAAGTTTCTTTTAGGTCTGGATCATAAATGTGCCCCTTAGGAATGAAGGTAAGAAAACTGCTCACGTCTCTCTGGTGTTTGCGTTCTTGTCCAGAAAGGCTCTGTATTTCTTTTGACCGGCCCTTATGCGCTGCGTCCTGCCGATCGGAGTATTCGGTAATCATTCATTACGGGCGGTTATCAGGTCACTTGCTGGAGTAGCTAGCATGGAGAACAGACGGCTGGGCCCCTCCATCAGATCTTGTTCCGCTATCACGTTTTTACCTTTGCGTGACACATTGTCTTGAGTGGTTACCCTCCATAGTGAAAGCAGTCCCTCCTTCTCTTTAGTGCTGACTACGTCCATTAGAGGACCCTCGTAGTCCATATAAACCTGGTTGAAATCCACATTAAAATCTATGACACCTCCTTGCGGTGCCATCTCTTCATTCAGTGCGAGGCTCCAGCCGTCCTGGAATGCAAAGATCAGCCTAAAATAATCATTATAATGAGCTTAATTACAAAATTTGGACCCGATCATAGACATTTGGCCACATAGATAAACCTAAAATAATCAAAGTTTCAAAGTTTTAAAGAAAGTAGAGGCAAGCGGCATTGAGCGGCATCAGGTTGCGTAATAGGTTTTCAAGTATCTTCTATTTAATGGTAACATGGGTCTTTCACCCCGGAAGTCCACTAACTTGTAAGCTCCTCCTATATAGACCTTCTCAACGATAAATGGTCCCTCCCAAGTTGTCTCAAATTTTCCACCTATTTTTGCGGCGTGCAAGAATAGGTCTTATGAGCACTAGCACGAGGTAACCAACTTTGAATGTCCTTGGGTGGACCAATTGGTCATGGGCATGTACCATCTTCGCTTGGTAAAGCTCCAAATGTTGTTGGGCTTCTAGTAATTTTTCCTCGAGACTGTTCAGTTCTTCAAGTTTGAGTTTTGCACTTTCTTCTACTGTGAGTTGGTTGGCAACAACGACTCTGAGAGATGGTTTTTGAATTTCTAACGGTAGCACGGCCTCGGTGCCATACACGAGCACATAGGGTATACACCGAGTGGGAGTCCTAAAAGTCATCTGATAGGCCCACAAGGCTTCTAACAGTTTTTTATGCCAATCCCTTTTATTTTCATCCAGTATTTTCTTCAAAATTTGTACCAGTGTTTTATTGAAAGCCTCAGCCAGACCATTTGCTTTGAGATAGTAAATTGTAGAGTATTTACAATTTATCTCATGACTTCTGACAAAGTTGTTGATTTTTTTAATTTTGAAAGTTGTCCCATTCTCAGAGATTATTCTTCGCAGGACTCCGAAACGGTAGACAATTTGGCATTTAAAAAATTAAAGGACCTGCTATGTCGTAACCTCACGTAACGGTACTACCTCTGCCCCTTTTGAGAAGTAATATGTAGCGGCAAGTATAAACCAATGTCCCTTAGAAGATGGATGGTCTATCAGACCTATTATGTCCGTGCCCCAACACTCGAAAGGCCACGAGGCAACAGTTGGGTGTAGCACATTCGGAGGCTAGTGTAAGACCACCCAATGCAATTGTCATTGGTGACATCTTCTGGCTGTATCCATGCAATCGAACATCATTGATGGTCAATAATACCCATGTTTTTTTTTTTCATTTTAATTTTTGGCCCTAATTGGTGAACGCCACACAATCTGGCAAGTATCTCTTTGACAATATTTTGTGTCTCAGCTTTACTCAAACACCTTAGCCACATTTGGTCGAACAATCTTCTGTAGAGAACATTTCCTACCAAGGCGCAAGACATGGCCCTTCTGGTTATGTGGTGCACCTCAGACTTGTCTTCTGGCAGCTTTCCAGTATGCAAATATTATATTAATGGCTTACACAAATCTTCGTTGATGTCTGCAACTGTATTTATTATTTCTTCTTTTCCAAGCCTGTGCAGAGTTTCAAAGTCATTTTGAGATAAGACTCGTCTTCCTTGCACCGTGAATTCGATGGAATCCTCTGAGGGACATGCCATTTCCTTAGCAAGTTTTGCTAGAGCGTCGGCATGGGCATTATCTCCCCAAGGAATCTGGCAGAAAGTCTCCTAAGGAATCTGCTCCAGGAGCTTCATCGTGTACTGATGGTATTTTGATAATCTTGGTTTCAAAATTTTGTATTGTCCGGCGACTTTCTGGATGACAAGTTGAGAGTCACCATATATGGAAATGTTTGTTATATCCATTGAGATTGTCAATTCCAATCCGGTGATTAAAGCTTTGTATTCTACTTCATTGTTGGTGCATGGCTATTTCAAGTGGTAGGAGTATCTCAACATACCCTTATCTAGCGTAACAAAGATCAAAGTGATCCCTATTTTTCCTGGTATAATTGTGCCTGATTGTGTCTTTCTTGGCTGACGAAGCACCATCGAAGTACATTACCCAGCGCTGCACACCAAAAAATTCCATTTGTAGTATTTTTCTCGTCTAGTAACTCGTCATTGAGAGAGGACCCAGCTGGCTGTGGGTGTGTAGCAAGAAAGTCTGCTAGTATCTGTCCTTTGATAGCACAGAGGGGAATGAAAGTTATATCAAATTGTAATAAGGTCATTGACCATCTTGCTAAACGTTCGAAGAGTGTTGGTCGGGTCATCAGAAATTGCAATGGATTAAATTTTGAGATTAAGGTAATCTTATGAGAAAGCATGTAATGTCTAAGCTTTTAAGCGACAAAAATTAACGCCATACAATGCTTCTCAATAGGTGGATACCTTATCTCCATCAGTATTAGATGATGACTCAAGTAGTAGAGCACATTTTCTTTACCCTCCTCATTGACTTGGGCTAAAAGGGCTCCAAGAGAGTAATCTAAGCCCGCGATATAAAGTATCAGAGGTTTCCTTGGGATAGGGGCTGCTAAGACAAAAGGTGTCATTAAATATTGTTTGACGTCCTCAAAGGCCCGCTGGAATTTCTCTTCCCAAATAAATTTGGCATCCTTTTTAATTAATGCCGAGAAAGTTTGACACCTACCTGAGAGATTAGAAATAAAGCGTCTCAGATATGATAACCTCCCTTGTAAGGAACGTAGCTCTTTCAAGGTTTTACGGGGAGGCATTTCTAAGATAGCTTTAATCTTTCCGGGTCGATCTCGATTCCCCGATGACGGACAACGAATCCTAGAAATTTCTCGGAGGTAACACCAAAAGCACACTTTAATGGATTCATTTTAAAGTCAAATCATCGTAACCATTCAAACACAATTCTCAAATTGTACAAATGATATATTTTCCATTTACTTTTGATGACCAAATCATCCACGTAGCATTCTACTTGATTGTGAATGAGGTCGTAAAAAATTTTCATCATTGCACGGTGATATGTTGCTCCGACATTCTTTAGGTCGAACGGCCTCAATGTGTAGCAAAAAATTCCAATCGGTGTTCTGAAAGCTGTAAGTGTTGCATCCTCAGGAGCCATCTTCATTTGGTTATATCCCGATGATCCGTCCATGAAGGAGAAAATCTCATGTGTCGGAGCGATATCCGCCACCATCTCTGGTATAGATAGTGGAAACTCGTCTTTTGGACATGCCTTGTTCAAATCTCTGAAGTCGACACAAACGCGGATCTGTGTTTCTTTCATCTTAACAGGTATAATATTGGCAAACCATGTGGGGTATTGCTCTTCTTTAACAAAGTTGGCGTCTATCAACTTTTTCACTTCGGCGATGACTTGGTGTTCTATTTCAAGGCGCATTCCTCTGGGAGCCTGTTTTACCGAGGTTATATTCTTGTCCACCCAAAGTTTATGAACTGCAACTTTTACTGACAGTCCTGACATTTCGTCATAGCTCCATGTGAAGAAATCTTTGAATTTTGTTAATAGTTTGACCAATTCTGTAGATTCTTCATTAAGTAGAGAACTTATAAATGTAGGTTGGGGTCACTCTTCAGTCCTAAGGTTAATCACTTTCAATTCATCGATAGTAGATTTAATTTCCTCTTCAAATTCTAGCAGAACAACTTCTATTGGTTGATCAGTAGAGTCATCCTCTACATCGAGGGAATCCTCTTCTGACTCACTAGTAACAATCATGCAAAATTCAGAATCATCGACTAGTCTAACTGTACCAAATCTGAGACCTTCTTTTGAATTAGTAGTTCAACTTTTAGCATTCCATAGTTTTTTCAAAAAGTTGAAATTTATCTTTTGGCATTTATTTTGGTAAGTGTCCCTATTGAATCAACTTTTGAACACAAGGCAAGAAGTAACCAAAAGGCAATTCCATTAATTCATTAGAATCAACATCCAAATTTACATGTTTTTCAAGCTCAGTAGAGGTAGAAGCACGGTAAAATTTGATCAGCTTTGAACCAACACTATGGAATTTCTTGACCTCTAAACTCTTGACCATTTGCGGGATAATCGGAGTAAGCGTCATAGTATTCACATAGTGGTTTATCGAATCATAGATTATTTCATTTTCATTCTTCTCTATATCTTCTAGGGATATCTCGTATTAAGGTCTGTTCTGCCTTATCATTATTATCTCATCTTAAGAACTATCTTCATCACAAATGTTGATAGTTAGCATAGTCCGTTCAACAATTAAATTGATCTTTCCTCGTCCGCATCCCTGGCCTCGACCCCGGGTGCGTGAACTAGAAGAACCTCCACCAACTTGTTTTAAGAGAGTTGTCGAAGGTTGTTGAAGCGGAGTTGTATGGTCTCCTTTTTGTGATTCTTATAAATTTTCATCTTTGTTTGTCAAAATCTCGCGCGAAAAGACAGTCTTCTTTGGAGGCGAGTAGTATGTAGCATCTTCATGGATATCAACTTCATGCACTGAAAATGGTTGTAGGTCTCCCTTGATGTAATTTGCTTAACTATATTTACGGTATTTGATGCACTAGTGTAGAGATGATGGAACCATATTGTGCTCATGAATCCATGGTCGACCCAATAAAGCATTAAAAGAGGTCTCGACGTTGATGATATGAAATTTAACGGTTGTTACAAGTTCTCCAACCTTCTTTAGTAATGTAATTGATTCAAGGGCTCTTTCTTCCTTTTGATTAAATCCTCTTAACATCATTTTATCAGCTGTAAGCTCTTGAGCTTCAATATCCAAATAGGCCAATGTTTGTAGGCTCTCAAGTTAAGAGATGCTGCAGGATCCACTAAAACATTAAATAACACAAATCTGCCAATGTTGACGGAGATGTAGAGCGGACAGTTGTGGTCGGCGGTACCGAGTAGCAAGTCTACATCTGTGAAGGTTACCCCTGATTGTTCTCTCAACGAGCAAACTTCATCTAAGAATNGTTTGTTATATCCATTGAGATTGCCAATTCCAATCTGGTGATTAAAGCTTTGTATTCTACTTCATTGTTGGTGCATGGCTCTTTGAAGTGGTAGGAGAATCTCAACATACCCTTATCAAGCGTAACAAAGATCAAAGTGATCCCTATTTTTCCTGGTATAACTGTGCCTGATTGTGTCTTTCCTGGCTGACGAAGCACCATCGAAGTACATTACCCAGCGCTGCACACCAGTATAACTGTGCCTGATAGTATTTTGCTCGTCTAGTAACTCGTCATTGAGAGAGGACTCAGCTGGCTGTGGGTGTGTAGCAAGAGTCTGCTAGTATCTGTCTTTTGATGGCACAGAGGGGAATGAAAGTTATATCAAATTGTAAAAAGGTCATTGACCATCGTGCTAAACATTCGAAGAGTGTTGGTTGGGTCATCAGAAATTGCAATGGATTAACTTTTGAGATTAGGGTAATCTTATGAGAAAGCATGTAATGTCTAAGCTTTTGAGCGACAAAAATTAACGCCATACAACGCTTCTCAATAGGTGGATACCTTATCTCCGTCGGTATTAAACGATGACTCAAGTAGTAGAGCACATTTTCTTTACCCTCCTCATTGACTTGGGTTAAAACGGCTCCAAGAGAGTCATCTAAGGCCGCGATATAAAGTATCAGAGGTTTCCCTGGGATAGGGGCTGCTAAGACAAGAAGTGTCATTAAATATTGTTTGACGTCCTCAAAGACTCGCTGGCATTTCTCTTCCCAAATAAATCTGGCGTCCTTTTTAATTAATGCCGAGAAAGGTTGACACCTACCTCAGAGATTAGAAATAAAGCGTCTCAGATATGCTAACCTCCCTTGTAAGGAACGTAGCTCTTTCAAGGTTTTACGGGGAGGCATTTCCAAGATAGCTTTAATCTTTTCAGGTCGATCTCGAATCCCCGATGACGGACAACGAATCCTAGAAATTTCTTGGAGGTAACACCAAAGGCACACTTTAATGGATTCATTTTAAAGTCAAATCATCATAACCATTCGAAATTGTACAAATGATCTATTTTCCATTTACTTTTGATGACCAAATCATCCACGTAGCATTCTACTTGATTGTGAATGAGGTCGTCAAAAATTTTCATCATTACACGGTGATATGTTGCTCCGACATTCTTTAGGCCGAACGGCCTCAATGTATAGCAGAAAATTCCAATCGGTGTTCTGAAAGCTGTAAGTGTTGCATCCTCAGGAGCCATATTCATTTGGTTATATCCTGATGATCCGTCCACGAAGGAGAAAATCTCATGTGTCGGAGCGATATCCGCCACCATCTCTGGTATAGGTAGTGGAAACTCGTCTTTTGGAGATGCCTTGTTCAAATCTCTGAAGTTGACACAAACGCGGATCTGTGTTTCTTTCATCTTAACATGTATAATATTGGCTAACCACGTGGGGTATTTCTCTTCTTTAATAAAGTTGGCGTTTATCAACTTTTTCACTTCGGCGATGACTTGGTGTTCTATTTCGAGGCGCATTCCCCTGAGAGCCTGTTTGACCGAGGTTATATTCTTGTCCACTCCAAGTTTATGAAATGGAACCTCTACTGACAGTCTTGACATTTCCTCATAGCTCCATGTGAAGAAATCTTTGAATTTTGTTAATAGTTTGACCAATTCTGCAGATTCTTCATTAAGTAGAGAACTTATAAATGTAGGTTGGGGTCACTCTTCAGTCCTGAGGTTAATCTCTTTCAATTCATCGATAGAAGATTTAATTTCCTCTTCAAATTCTAGTAGAACAACTTCTATTGGTTGATCAGTAGAGTCATCCTCTACATCGAGGCAATCCTCTTCTGACTCATTAGTAACAACCATGCAAAATTCAGAATCATCGACTAGTCCAACCGTACCAAATCTGAGACCTTCTTTTGAATTGGTAGATCAACTTTTAGCATTCCATAGTTTTTTCAAAAAGTTGAAATTTATCTTTTGGCATTTATTTTGGTAAGTGTACCTATTAAATTAACTTTTGAACACAAGGCGAGAAGTAACCAAAAGGCAATTCCATTAATTCATTAGAATCAACATCCAAATTTACATGTTTTTCAAGCTCAGTAGAGGTAGAAGCACGGTAAAATTTGATCGGCTTTGAACCAACACTACAAAATTTCTTAACCTCTAAACTCTTGACCATTTACGGGATAATCGGAGTAAGCGTCATAGTATTCACATAGTGGTTTATCGAATCATAGATTATTTCATTTTCATTCTTCTCCATATCTTCTAGGGATATCTCGTACTAAGGTCTCTTCTGCCTTGTCATTATTATCTCATCTTCAGAACTATCTTCATCACAAAAGTTGATAGTTAGCATAGTCCGTTCAACAATTAAGTTGATCTTTCCTCGTCCGCATCCCTGTCCTCGACCTCGGGTGCGTGAACTAGAAGAGCCTCCACCAACTTGTTGTAAGAGAGTGGTCGAAGGTTGTTGAAGCGGCGTTGTATGGCCTCCTTTTTGTGATTCTTATAAATTTTCATCTTTGTTTGTCAAAATCTCGCACGAAAGGACAATCTTCTTTGGAGGCGCGTAGTATGTAGCATCTTCATGGATATCAACTTCATGCACTGAAAATGGTTGTAGGTCTCCCTTGATGCAATTTTCTTAACTATATTTACGGTATTTGATGCACTAGTGTAGAGATGATGGAATCATATTGAGCTCATGAATCCATGGTTGACCCAATAGAGCATTAAAAGAGGTCTCGACGTTGATGATATGAAATTTAACGGTTGTTACGAGTTCTCCAACCTTCTTTAGTAATGTAATTGATTCAAAAGCTCTTTCTTCCTTTTGATTAAATCCTCTTAACATCATTTTATCGGCTGTAAGCTCTTGAGCTTCAATATCCAAATAGGCCAATGTTCGTAGGCTCTCAAGTTAAGAGATGCTCCAAGATCCACTAAAACCTTAGATAACACAAATCTGTCAATGTTGACGGAGATGTAGAGCGGACAGTTGTGGTCGGCGGTACCGAGTAGCAAGTCTTCATCTGTGAAGGTTACCCCTGATTGTTCTCTCAACGAGCAAACTTCATCTAAGAATGTGCTAGCCAACTGAGCTAAGCAAATTTCTAGATCAAGCAAAGTTGTAATTAGAGATTCTCTCATCTCATTTGAAAGGATCAGAGCGTCGTAGATGATTAGTCGGGCAGGCAACTTCCTAAGATGAGCTAGCACGTTGTACTCTACTTTGCATTATCCTCTGATTTTATCTTGATTATGTGGTTCTTCCACTGGCGGAGGTGAGGGTATCTCTTCTCGAGTCATTATCTGATTTCCTTTATCTGTTGGAGCTATTCTTGGTGGTAGCACTCTTTTGCTCCTTAAGTTAACTTCTATGATTTCTTCTTCTTGAGATATCAATGTAAAATCTTCTGGTGTCTTTTACTCTCCATCAAACAGATCTAAGTTGATGGCAAGCGGTGTACCATGATGCTTGAGAACTGGCTCCTCGTTATCGGTGGTGTTGTAAGCGATATCATCTAGTTCTTCTTCGGCCTTGACAACGAGTTCATCAAACTCGAGTACGATTTGAGGATCATCTTGGGAATCGAGATTGCAAGTAGATCGATAATAATCAGTTACGTTATCAACAGAAACAGTAAAAACGTAGCCAAAATCACAATTATTATATTCATAAGACCCCGGAGGGACAAAAAGATAATCATACAAAGTCAAAGGTTTAAGGGTTTTCTTCCCCAAATCCAAGACAACGAATCTAGTAGAGGCAGCCCCTATCCTACCCCCCGTGCTATCAATCTTGACAGTGACACTTTTCTTTTTCTTATTCTTTATCCTTGACGATGATTGATCTCCTGATGAGACCTTTATCTCGGGCTCTGTATGTTGTAGACTCTAAATGGAGGCTTGTTTTGATGCAGACTGTATCTTGTTTAGTATTTTCTTGGATGATCTGCTCCAGACCTCATTCTAATCTTCTTTGGTATTTGTTAAAGCTTNTCTCTCAACGAGCAAACTTCATCTAAGAATGTGCTATCAAACTGAGCTAAGCAAATTTCTAGATCAAGCAAAGCTGTAATTAGAGATTTTCTCATCTCCTTTGAAAGGATCAGAGCGTCGTAGATGATTAGTCGGGCAGGTAACTTCCTAAGATGAGCTAGCACATTGTACTCTACTTTGCATTATCCTCTGATTTTATCTTGATTATGTGGTTCTTCCACTGGCGGAGGTGGGGGTATCTCTTCTCGAGTCATTATCTGATTTCCTTTGTCTGTTGGAGCCATTCTTGGTGGTAACACTTTTTTGCTCCTTAAGTAAACTTCTGTGATTTCTTCTTCTTGAGATATCAATGTAAAATCTTCCGGTGTCTTTTACTCTCCATCAGATAGATCTAAGTTGATGGCAAGTGGTGTACCATGATGCTTGAGAACTGGCTCCTTGTTATCGGTGTTGTGGTAAGCGATATCATCTAGTTCTTCTTCAGCCTTGACAACGAGTTCGTCAGACTCGAGTACGATTTGAGGATCATCTTTGGAATCAAGATTGCAAGTAGATCGATAATAATCAGTTAAGTTATCACCAGAAACAGTAAAAACGTAGCCGAAATCACAATCATTATATTCATAAGACCCAGGAGGGACAAAAAGATAATCATACAAAGTCAAAGGTTTAAGGGTTTTCTTCCCCGAATCCGAGACATCGAATCTAGTAGAGGCAACCCCTATCCTACCCCCCGTGCTATCAATCTTGACAGTGACACTTTTCTTTTTCTTATTCTTTACCCTTGTCGATGATTGATCTCCTGATGAGACCTTTATCTCGGGCTCAGTATGTTGTAGACTCTAAATGGAGGCTTGTCTTGATGTAGACTGTATCTTGTTTAGTATTCTCTTGGATGATCTGCTCCAGACCTCATTCTAATCTTCTTTGGTATTTGTTAAAGCTTGTTTCAATGAATTCCATATTTGATTAAGGACCCACTTGAGTTCATCCCAAGTTGTACTTCATCCATCTATTCTGTTACACAGATCAGTTGGCGTGATTGGCTCGGCCGAAATCATATTTATGGAACCTTTTTTAGGTTCTTTTAAATATTCATTCATGATTGTAATGTTCTCTTCCTTGAGGTTCTTCTCGAGCCAGTCCTTAAAGATGAAACACTTGTCTGTAGTGTGCCCATGCAACCGGTGGTATGGGCAATAATTTGGTTCATTCTTCTTATCCACCTCCTTGGGCATCTTTGGATTAGGTAGTTTGAATTCTGGCTTCCTCATCAGGTTTTTGAATATTTTAGGTACAGCTTCATCCTTGAAGGAATACACAACTTTCTTTTGCTCTAACAGGGATATTCTTTCACCCACTATTTGGGGTGATCCCTCATGAGGCGACCGTTGGTTGGATTGACCGCTCTGTTTCTAAGAGTAATGCGACAAAAACTGGTGATGTTCTTCAGCATATATCTTTATCGGCTGCTTTCCTTCAATGACAGTTGTGACTACTCCTGATTTCTTTTAGAACACTCTAGTCACCTTAGCCTTTTCATGTGGCTCTATGAGCTTAATTTCTTCTTGAAGACTATTGGCTTTACTGAGTAGCTTCTTGAAGGATTTGATGGTGAGTCCCTTAAGCATGAAAACTACTAGCCCATGAATGTATTTGAGTAGAATCTCAATTGCATGATGTTCATGTAGCTGAGGTTCACATTTCATGCTAAGGTTTCTCCACCTCAAAATATAGTCTGTCAAAGTTTTGCTAGGCTTTTGCTACTCAATCATGAGCTCTCCAATAGACACATGATGTTGCGCCCTAGAAAATATTTTCACAAATAACTGTTCCAATAAATAAAATTTTAACTGACCCATTTGGCAAGTTAGCGTACCAGTCGAAAGCAATCCCTGACAAGCTGCTGACGAATTGTTGGTATGGTAGAGCCTCGTTGTTCCTTGTGTTGCCACAACTGGCTCGGAAATGTGCTATATGCCATCTGAGATTTCTAGTCCCATCAAATATCTTGAAGTTTGGGGTCACAAAACTCTTGGGGAAAGGCACGACATCAAACTCCTCCGGGTAAGGTCTACCCTTCAAAATTGATGCACCGCCAGTGGAATGGGGTAAGACATCCCACACTTGTTCAACCATTTGCTTGAATTCCTTTTCTGGCATGGAACCTAATGGAGAATCTTTCTTTGGTTGTTCATCTTTTTCTGCTAAAGTAGCCTCTCTTCTCTCATCTATGATGTATATGATTTCTGGCTGATTAATCTCTGGAGAAGCCAATCTTGGTGCTTGTAATTGCCCCTGAATGGTGGTCATGCTGGTCATAGCTGCAGTAATCTCCCCTATTCTTTTCTCCAGTAGACTAAGTTGCTCATCCCTTAGGAAGATAACCCTAAGCAGCTCATCTACGGCGTTCTCTTCGGTGTGAGACTAAGCCTCGTGCGCAGATGTGGTAGCTCTGGTTTTGATCACATGGACATCCATGAAATCCTCCTCCAAGTAATCACTGCAATAAAAATCTTCATTGTCACTAGTGATGGAAACTCCGTGCTCTCGAGCTAACTCAGAAATCTTAATCGTGAGTCATTCAACTTTCTCCTCAACTATTGATTCCTTGATTGCTTTTAGATTTGGAGGACCTTAGTGGATATCTTCTACTTGTTCCTCCATCTCGCTGGCTATTGTTGCGACCATGTCAGATATTTCAGGCACTGGTTTTACTTCCTATCCTGCAAGCTCAATAAACTGTATCGGTGCAGCGACCTTGGGTACCCATACCCTCTTCTTCTTCGACGATGATGTCTTAGGACGGGATGTTTTAGTAGAGACATCAGTATGTAGAGGGAAGGTATGCTCCCCGTGGTGTAGACTGGCTACAGTGTCAGGTAATCGCGTTGTTTTTATCTCTAGGATTGCAGGAATGACAGGAAAGATCTTCAGACCCAGTCTCGACTTAACCGGTCGACCACCTTTGGTCATGGTGGTAGTATGATCAGTAGGAATCACTGCAGTATCAACTCTGTTCCCTAAGCGGAGCTAAATGGGAATGCGAGCAAGCAGTGCTCCAATTGTCTTACGGGATTGTCTGGCGGATTTGACGCCTTTCAAAATTTCCTTCTTCACGCGAGGGGAAATTGCATCTCCCACTTGCTTAAGTAACTCGCTAACCAAATAACCTTCTTCGCTAGCAAGTATTCTGAAAACAGCGCTAACTCTAGTGATAGGAGTGAACTTCTTTTCCTCCTCACCATGTCCACGCAGTGATGGTAATGTAGCAGCGATCCTCCGGATACTCTCATATCCATCAGTATCTGTCAGAGGATAGAATCTACTCCCTCGTATGAGTGGATAAATTTCCGGTAACACTTATTTAACTTGATGAGGCTCCTCCTCAACGGGTGTCTTTTCAAGAGCCTGGGCTTTGATAGCTCTCCAAAATCTTCTATTGTCGTTCCTCATTTGAGTTTGGGTTAGTGGTACAGTACTTAAGCTTGACCCGATTTGAATCACGGGTGGTGGGATAGTTAATCCTTCAGTCTGCTCGTCAACGATCATCCCTTCTTTCCCATTAGCAGCAGCTGGGATAACAAGTTTGATGGGTGTCGCGACAGCAGTAGCTTTAGCCTTCTTGCAGGCAAGGAAGTCTTGAAGGCAGTTCATGTTGAATTCTAAAGATGGTTCTTGCATTTCCGGAGCAGTGATCTTCATCTCCATGAATGGGGCTTTCCCAAGGATAACCTCAAGATCTTCAAATCCAGCTCTGAACTTGATGGTGGGAGCGATATTACGGGAGCTGCGGTCCGTTGGTAGGTTGCAGGAAAAGGTCAGCGTTAGGTAGGCCATTGCAATGGGCTTCAAAACAAAAAGTTTTAAGGCTAGCTATACGACCAAAAACCTAGTAATCTTTAGTGCAAGCACTGAAAATTGAGGTTGATCTGTAGACCGGGCGGGTCTTAATTTATTAGTTTTTTTATCATCTTTGTTTAGAAAGGTGTAAAACTTAATTAACATAGGAAAATTTCAAAGTGAGCGCAACACAAGACGATTTGGTTTAATTTGCGAAATAGCAAAGCAAATTTGGAAGGGAGATGTGAAAAAATTTTAGAACCCATTGCGGGACCCAATTATGGCACAAAATGCCCAGGTGGAATAAGTCCACCGACACACTTATTGGGGATCCGACCCCATATAAAAAATTTAAAGAGTCGTTAATGGCCTTCTGAACCCCTTAGTTAAAAGATGGTTGAACAGCTAGTCTTGAAGTCCAAGGAAATGACTATAACTTCCCAAGACAAAAATGGGTAAAGTATGTGAATGGAAGAAGGGTAATTTGGTCAAAGCGGGGCATGGACACATTACCGATGTGTGAAAATAATATTTCTTGATTTGAATGGAGAGGAAAACTTGTCCCCAGTGGAGTCGCCAGAAGCTGTTGGTGTTATTTTTGGTTGGTTTGTGGGGAGTTGCCCGTATGAAGCTGTTCGCCACCGGAATTGAAGTCCAATCGCTCGCTTTGGAAGGACGCTGAACTATGAAATTAAACTGACCCCATATTTTTAATAGTTTATAATGAAAGAGCAATGTACCTCAAATCCTATATCTATCCCGAAGGACAAACACAAGACTTGAGGATGAGGCTCAATCAAATAAACTAAGGAAATTATGACGTTTGTTTGGTTTGCGAAATCTTTGTATTTGCCGACAAGTTCCTCTATTTTATATAAAGGATTAAATAGGGTTTATATTAAGCTAGGTTTGGACATGCTTCCTATAAGGGCAAGCCCCTATAGTTAATTACATCTTAGATGACCAAAGCACTTAACAAGACTCTCGATAAAAATCAGGAAACATTATCTTCGAAGAATTTCAAAGGGTAAGACTCTTCAATGAGATTGGACGTGGAGGTGTGAAAGGAGATTGGTTCAAATTTGGAACATTTTATTGTAGAATCCAAAGAAGGATGAACTAGGGGATGTCAGGGATCCCGAGGCGAACCTCAGTGACTTTACAAGCTATCCTAATGTTTGGCTTCAGTTTTGAGGATAAATATTTAGGTATTTCATCCTACCAATTTTATTAGTTAGGGCTTACATTCATGTGAAACGATCACA
>NEWO01000707.1:194537-204693 GCA_003013225.1 Phalaenopsis aphrodite
ATCAAATAAATTGATTTAGATCAGAGGTTACCCATTTTCCTCCTTGACTTAACCCTAAATGTTAATTAAAGCTAAATTTCCAAAATTACACATTTTCCCCTAAGGCTCTAAAACTTCATAATTTGTCAAATTCAATTCAAATGACTTTGTAATCTTTATCTTACCTCATCCATGGGTCAATTATGACATCAGAAGAGAAAATGTGATTATTCAAAATTTAATTTATTTTAAATAATTATTTTCATGCAAAAATAGGATTTTTCAAATAAAATTCTCAACTTGACCATGGTAAGTTCTAATCCTTTGAAATTTTTAGTTGAGGTAGACCTAGATTAGGGAAGTCTTTGGACAAAATTTCATTATTTTTTGAACTCTCTGTGATTTATTAGAATTACTTTAATTTCTGGGTTATTTAATAAAAGTAAAATATTTTAAAGCATGAAAATTAAGCTTTATATTTTTCAAAAATCTCCCTGAGGTTAGAGAACTCGATGGAGCAAATTTCATATTTTTTTGATTTTTTTTTTATTTATTGGAATTATTTTAGTGAAAATCTCATTTTTTAACTTTAAAAATTATTTTTATGCTTTGAAATTCAATATTTTTATTTAGAAAATCAGGAAAAATATTCTAATTATTCCTAAGTTATTAGGAAAAAATTTAGAACATTTCCATGAATTTTATTATTTTTGTATTTTTTATGAATTTTTAATTATTTTAAATATTTAAAATAAGTTAAAAATCAAGTTTTTATTCTAAATATTATTTTATTTTTATAAAATATCCTTGATCACAGAGAACTCAAGACACTAAGTTTCATATTTTTTTGAGTTATATTTTGATTTTTAAAAAATTAATTAAGTGTCAAAAGTGATAGTTATCTTTAAAAATCAACTTATGTTATTAAAGGAACTCAAAATATTTTGAACTTTTTATAATGAGTTCTCTGGATCATAAATCATAGTAGAGATAAAAAATCAAGTCTTTTAATTGTTTATATTTTTGAAAATTAATTATTTTAGTGATTTAGTGTTTGTAAAATTTAAGTGCATTTTAAATTTCTTGACCCATGAAATTATTTCCAAAAGCTCCTATAGTCATAGTAGACCTTCCAAAACTTTCTTAGAATTTTTTAATCAATATGCTAGTTTCCATGATTATTTTAAGTAAATAATGTGCAAGATCTTGAATAATATGGATCTCTGTATAGGAACCTCCTTTGACTTTGAAAAAATCAGATGATGTTTCGCTTAACAGAGGCTACAACATGCCAAAATTTCAAGCCAAGGTGATGTATCAATATGCATGGAGAATTAAATGATCCAAAATAGTGTTTAATTAATTAAAAATATTTTATGCATCAAATGGACTTGAAATGTATTCCACATTATCCTCCTTTATTCACAGAGTAAGAGGGTATTTTCGTTTTATTTTTTTATTTTTCTACACAAAGTTAAGGATTTTCTAAGTTAGGGGTATTTAAATAAATAGAAAAAGCCCTATTATTCTATTTAAATTGTGTGTGCCACCTCAACCTATGACAGCTCCGAAGGCATGCGTGGCGCGCTCTGGTTGGACGCCGCGGTCCACGTAGCTGCTGACTCGACCCGCTATTTTTGTCCTGAAGCACCGTCCGACCATTTGATACAAGCTTAATCAAATGGCTCCCCATCATCGTCCCCGATAAAATGATCCCATGACCATCCACATCAACAAAATCATTTCAGGTTTGATCCTATGAACTCGTCTAACTAAGACGAGCACTTCCATACGGTAATCATGCAATAGAATGATGTCTAATTAAATGTAGAATTGAAATAGGCTTGGGATGAAGTTAGGTTTTATACCTTTGCTCTGAGAAGTTAAGCTTCGATCAGAGGGTCTTGGTACGTTCTTTATGATCCAAAGAGGCTAGGGATTGAGTCCTTAGTCTTGCTGTAAGGCCTAGGTATGAATTCGATCATGATCGGTTTTGGGTGATGGTCTAGAGCTATGGTAGAAGCTCTGTGGAAGAGGGATTTTATGTGGCTTTGACTTCTTTCACTATTTTGATGGTGCGAGTAGAGTTAATTTGAGTTTGGGTAGACTGTGGAGATGTATTGAGTTATGTCCTGGTTTCTAGCAAGGTTCTGAGCTCAAAATTGAGCTCTGGCAATGGGAATTAGTGAGGAAAAATGATTGGAATGCAAACAGGGGCTCTTAGGGAAGCTCTGTGTGAAGTTTGGAGAGGTCTCACTAAGGAAATTTCAACACTTAGTTTAACTGCCATGGAGGTGGCCTTTTAAAAAAATGGGGTTATGGTGGCTGTCATGGCCAATTAGGAGGTGTAATGTGGTGCTTAGGTGGAGGGCAGAGGAGTTCCATAGTTTGATTTGGATGAGCTGGCCTCTAGGTTTGATTTCGGTGAAGCTCCATGGGGGTGGCTCTTGATTTTGAGGTTTTCCAGCCACTAGGCTTGTCGATCGGCCAAGGGGAGGTGGCTATGAGCTCAGGGAACCTGGGGGAATATGTCACAACAATTTAGTGCAATAATACCTAATTTTGGTAAGGATATTTTAACCAAATGAATTTTTGGAATAATATCCCTTGATTTGGGGTAACTTTGGTTCATGGCTTGATTTAGGTGGTCCCATGGTGTTTGGACTGGTCACTAAGTTCAACTAATGGCTGTGATGAATTTAATTTGGTGACTTTAGGGTTGTTAGGACACATTCAGTGCGTGGGTCAAAGTGGGTGCAAATGACCAAAACTTGGGTTTGGTATAGGTTATCCATGGCAATTGGCCCAAATAAATGTTTTATTTGGTGTAGATGATCTTAAGGACCAACTATGGTGAAGAATGGAAATGGTTTTGAGTTCAATTGAAGGGTCAATTTGAGGGAATTTTGATTTTTAGTCAATTTGGTCATGTTGGGCTAGCCTTGGGTATAGGTTGGGTTAGCCTTGGGCTAAATAAAAATTTATTATTGTAAAGGATCAATGAGGACCCTATGAAGAGTTTTCAATATGAATTGGATGACAATTTGGGGGTTAAGGCAATCAATTGGGTGAAATTTGGGACTTAGCCAATGTGGGGCCAAATTTGGGAATTTTGGATTTAAGCTAAAATCAAATGAATTTGAAACTTCACCAAGGCTAACTGATGGTTGATTTTGATGTATAGAAATGTTATAAAGTTTTTACAACATTAATTGTGTCCAATTGACTAGGCCATTAGTTCAATTTGGTGAGATTGGGTCATATGGTAAAAATTGGGGTTATGACCCAAATCAAAATTGGTCTCAAATCATGGGCCAATTGTGGGCCAATTGAGCTTCGATTAGGTTTAGTTTGGTCATATCAAAAGTAAATTTGAGCTTATGATTGGCATTGAGGTCAATGGAGATTAAATTGATGAACATTTAAGTTGAATTTGGGAAAATTTGGGTCTTTAAAGGCAAATTTGAGGATTTTAGTTAAAGATGGTCAAATTGGCCAAGTTGAGTCATGTGGTAGTTGAGAGAAATGCAATTGGGAAAATTTTGGATTTATTGGGATTTTCTAGGAATTTTTGGAATTTTTGGCTATGGAGGGTATTTTGGTAATTTGGCCATCTTTAGAGATTTTGGGTAATTTTGGATAATTTGGAGGTTTTCAAAAGGTTTGAAATGAATTTTGATCAAATTTGGGTATTTTGGGCAAACTTGGGAGTTTTGGGAAAGTTTAGGTTTAACAAGGGTGTTTAGGTAATTCGGGGTGCTTTAGCGGCAAAAGGGTAGATTGGGTATCTTGGTAGAGTTGAGGTACCAACCATCACCAACAAGCCATTGACTAATGGAAATCCCATTTTGGGTCCTCTATATAGTGGTCTTAGCCAAACCATAGCCCTAGGACTAGTAGGTTTAGGGGACCTTCGACAAGAGTATCCCAAAAGATTAAGGGACCTAAACTAGAAATTTGAGTTTAGGGTTGTGAGTGATTGTGAGTGTAGATGAGTGTAGTGAGTGAATTAGCTCCAGACCAACACTCAGGGTCAACCTTAAGGTCCAGCAGTCCAAAGAGTGACTCATTTTGAGTTTCCCGCATAGTTACCCTACCTACTAAGTATTTAGAAGTTAAGACCAACATGTGGAACTTCAAGTTGAGTAGAGAAGAGTTTGGAATTTCTGGTGGTGAGGGTGCCTTTTCTAATTTTCTAAGGTAAGTCGATAGGAAAATCCTATTGCTAGACCTTAGGCTACTAAAGAGGAAAAATTAAACCTCAACAAAAAGTGAGGTCAATAGGAGTACGTGCTTGTTCCTCTTACTTTGAACAAATGTGGTTGGGATTCTTCTATGGATGTGGTCTAGCTTAAAGGCTGAACATTTTTGTGGGTAGACCATTGTCATAGTCTAACCCCCATCTTTAAATCCCCACAATATGAGCGATCCTTATCGCTTTGTCAGGAAGAGGCATGATGCAATGGCTACAACCCTCGGCTTACCTGTCCCATCCATGCCTAAGTGAAGTACCTTCATAATCGCATTTAAAATCCTCAGTTGGGTCACCTCGTCAGGTGTGTTGGCAAAAGCCCCTTCACATGTTAGGCTATATTAATCTTACTCACATATAAGCAACTCTGCTATCCTTTGAGGAATCAACATTGGACGCGCTTTTCTAGAAAGAGCCATTGTGTTAATCCAATTACTGGGATAGATTACTTCATGCTGCCTTTCTAACAGAAATTAACTTATCAATTTTTAGGAGTCCCCATTGAGAGTCTTTCTTAAGAAACTCCTGACCAGGATATCCCATGTGAGTTGGACCACTAAGTGCAACTAATTTGATTAATTTGTTGATTCGCCAGTAGGCATGTTGTATCAATCAGAGCACCCACTCACATAGCTAATTAATGCCAAATCAAGATCCTCAATGCCCGATCAGATTGTGACATTTTCCTCGATAAATTCTACTCTCTTGTTTTAGAGAAAATCATTAGCGGGGTCTATGCTTAGTCGTGATTTATTAAAAACACCTCGATGTTGGACAACTACGCATCCAACCATCCTCGATACCTCTACTGTATTTTGACCAATTTGGCTGACTTTACTCGCCATCACAAAGTGTGTGTAGCACTAATTCAAGCACTATGTAGCCTCAATTAGCCCATGTATAAGATGGATATCTTTATGCTTGCAGAAAAAGAAATCCATAGTAAGGGTCATACAAAATTCTTAGAGATGAATCACCTCAAATCCCCATTATTGGTCAGTTTGCTAAAATCTAGCAAAGGTGTTGTGAGGTCGGATAGCTCTATGCATTTGACACCTATAATGCCTCTTTTGACTGGTTTAAGCCTTTCCACCATGTCAGAATGAGATGTTTAAGTCCCCACAAAGCATTGGCAGAACCTTTAAGGTATACCAAACGTCAGTCTTACGTGGTTACATTTTAAGATCGCCTCTTCAGCGATTCCTTCGACGTGGTTATTCTTACTCACCGTGTCTAGTTGCATGTCATACTAATCTAATCTCCATGCTTTCTCGATTAGTCCATGCTTAAGTATTCGCAAAACTCCTTAGCGAGAGTTATATCGCTAGTGCTTACGATCCACCCTGGTGGTTAGACCGTTCTAGGTCAATTAACCCCACTATTTTTCTCAACTACCTTGGTAGGTTCTGTCCACCACGTGAAGTGCCATGTCGTGTTGGTGTAATTACCAATCCATGGATCCCTAGAAAAAGTTGCTTTGCTCTTGCTCATAGAAGCACTCTCATGATTAGACCACACTGGTCATGTAACCATGTTTTTGTCTCGATTGCTTTGGTTGTTTCTGACCACCATAATGAGCAACATGTTGTATCAATTTTTCTACTGATCTATGTTTTATCGAGACACATAAATGTTCGACGTCACTCTGAGCATGTAACCTAAGTTTATTCAGCCATATACTTGTTTGCTTGATGCATGGTTAGGATACATATCTCCTGTACCATTTTACATGCATAGGTAGGATACCTACCTATTGTTCTATTCGATATTTGACTTGTTTGACTCTACTCACCGTGTCAAGTAGCATGTTGAACTAATCCTAGCTCTATGCTAGTCTGATTAGTCCATGCTTAAGTCGTGTATTCTCACACCCACAAAACTCTCCTGCAAGAGTTACCACACTCAGGTCCGCAAGGTACTATGAGATTGGATCGATGTGCTCATTCAACCCCCTTCGGCGCTGATTTCCACAAGGTTGATTTTCATCACCTTATTAAGGGACATGTCACATTTGTTTGAACTACTTCAGATGGTCAGCTGATCCATGTCTGATCATGATATTTTGATATCTGATGATATCATGACATCGCGTATGGTGAGGACCGCTTAAATCAGCCTTATTGACAGGTCTTAGATTACTAGACTGCTTTGTCCATATGTCATATAACGCCTCTCGAACCTTATGATGTTCTAGTCGGTTTTTTATATGAGGGTGTTTCATCTCATGACCATCCTTTGGCGTCAGAGCCATATACTTCGATGTGCCTCAAGCCCTACAACCTTAGAGTCAGCTCTATTATGAGGACATCTTATTTTTTGACAATTTTAGCTTTATATCCACCTATTCCGATGCTTTTCGAACCACATGACGCTCTACTCAATCCTATTATGAGAACATGTCATCATTGGACATTGCACCTTTAATGCTGGGCTTATTAGCCAACTTGCCTACTTTTTCAAAGAGCGACGTAAGGCCTGATGGCAGTCCTCGCTAACATAGCGTAGGCATTCAAGGTTCTAACACCTTTGTTGTTTCAAGGTCATTTCTCTATAGCCTATGAACCTGTTGTCCAAAGCAGATATGAGTCTCAAGTGCATTTCTCATGGAAGACATCTCCAATTTTGGCTTCTCAGCCATCCAAATCTAGTGTTTCTCAGACAACATGACATCTTAGTTGGTCCTTCTATGAGAACATCTCATCATTCGATGATTTAGCTTTGTTGCTCTGCTTCTTAGCCAACCTTTGCTACCTATCAGATGATGATGTAAAACTCATAGTATTCATCACAGATGTAGTGAGGGGTTTAAGTACGCGCCTCGATAAGTTTGTAGGAGGGATCAGAGTCTCATGGCTCTCCTTCCTAACTGATCAATGTGGAGTAGTATTCAAAGGAGCGCGAAAGTTTATTGGCATTCTCCTTTTGATCTAGTCAACCTCTAACTGCTTAGTGAGTAATGAGAGGCCCCATGACATTCCTCATTAAAGTGACAGGAGGCTTCCTAGCCAACCTTCCTCCTCATGAGCAACATAAAATACATACAACAGTCCTCATTAATAAAGCGAGAGGGTTGAGGTACGCACCTCGATCTGTTCGAAGGAGGGATAGGAGTCCCTTGACTCTCCCTCTTAACTAATCAATGTTGAATAGTCCTCAGATGTAAACTTTACGACATTCCTTCTCGATCTAGTAAACCTGTTACCACTTACTGTGCAATGTGAAGCCCGACACTCCTTATTAAAGTAGCAGGCGGCTTCCTAGCCAAGGTTCCTTTCGCTCATGTGTGATACATAGCCCGACGGTCCTCTCAGATGACCCCGGATGATGAAACAGACAACATGAGTGTGTCTGGAACGTCTATTTCACCTTTGAAGGATTTCCACTTTGCTACGGCTTCACGGGCGGGATAAAAATGAGTGAGTTACGTTTCGGGCATGATCATCAAAAATGTGGCCAGAACAACTCGAAACGACTAAATGGACTACGCCAACGCATCTGAAATGTAAATTTTAGCCAGGAAGAACATCCGATATATAGAAATATAATATAATCATCCTATAAAATTATCGCACGCACTATGTCTCCCATCCGATCTCCTTCACAAAAAGCTCTAGCCCGAGCTCCTTCGCTGCTTTCACTAGAACTCGTCGCTTACTCTCAAGACTCATCGACCAACTTATATCGCTGGCAAACTCCTCGGCCGCTGGCCGCCTCCTCCCTCAAACCGAAGGAACTCGGCAAACGCCAGCACCCTTACAGTCTCTGACCATCTGCTCCTTTTTCTTCACCAACCTCGTCTAATGCTGGCAACCCGCTCGAGGTGGTCTGAAAACCCCTTTGGTGACCTCTTTTCTCAGGCTGAGCCTTCTTTTTGTCAGACTCCTTACTTGGTCGAACCCTCTTCTCAACATTCTCTCCTAGCAACAAATCTTTTTCCCATAGTGTAGACCTCTTGTTGGCACCACATAACCCACCTTTAGCTCCTAACAAGCAGAAAAGAATGAGGAGCTTAAACCCTCTCCCTCGCATTTTTTCTTTGTGTGTTGCTGACATGCCAGCTCCTCCGTCTCGTCGGCCCTCATTCAATGGTGGTTAGAATGTTGTCGTAGTACCTTATCGTCGATAGACAACGACGATATAGTGGCTTGAAGAGACAGAGACATCTTTCCTTTGCAAGCAAAGCTTCCTATCTTTCACCATCATCTAGCGACCCCTCTCAAAGGTATACATTTCNGGCTTGAAGAGACAGAGACATCTTTCCTTTGCAAGCAAAGCTTCCTATCTTTCACCATCATCTAGCGACCCCTCTCAAAGGTATACATTTCGATAGATTTTTCATATGATTTGATGTTTATTTTCTTATATTAACTCCTTGCACTCATTTTTTGTTTGTGTATGTGACTCGTTGTGACGTACACTAACTCATAGACAGGATGTTGGCGACTCGACGTGTAGGCTCTTCTTCAGCATAAAGAGAATGCATCCACAATCATCATAGTGGTGAGCTCCCCTACCTCTTAGCCAGCCTTAGGAATAGTGGAGTCTATGCATGTGGGTTCGATCACCCACACGAGGCACGTGTACCAGATTAGGTTGGCGCGACGACGTACCTGGGTGATAGATTGTTGGTTTTCCTAGAGCCAGTCTTTAGGTTAGGACTTTCTGTGCATGGCTAAACACCCACCGTAGAGCTGAGGGTCTCTCCTTTTGTTGTGTGCCTTAGCACAAGTCCCGATGGGTCGGAGTCCCTAACTCCCCTTGCTTTGGATTTCTCAGCTGGGAGGTCGAACCTTGCAAAGTGAGAGAACCTTTGTACAGAACTTCCCCCTCAGAGATCCGGGAAGAAACTCCCTATATTTCTTCAAAAGAGCATGAGGCAGTGGTGTCACACATCCAAGGGTCTAAAACTTAAGTTTCCCAAGTGAGGTTGTTAGTATTAGCGTAGCTCGCTATCATATAAGGTCATTTGCACCTCATTATTTCCATGTGCACATCTTGTATGTTACATATTGTATTTCATATTTCGCACTAAAACTTGCACTTGCACTTTCCACCTTGCATTTGCACTTGCACCGTGCACCTTCCATTTGCACTTGCACCTTACACCTTAAATTTTCACGTTGCACTTGCACTTGCACCTTGTATCTTGCATTTGCACTTGCACCGACACCATTTGTGCCTCGATCAATCCTCCCGGACCGGTCGACTGATCTCTTTGGTTCGACCCACCACCACAGCTCGGTCGACTAACCACTTTCACCACAGCAAGTTATTTGTATACATATGCATGGTTGTTTACATGTTCATCCACCTTATAGCAAATCCAGGTCACTGCCTCCAAAACACACCCATTTCTTCGGACAGCTGCCCCCGCAACACACCCATCCCTTTTGTTCACTGCCTCTTCGGCACACCTTCTTAGGGCCACTGCCTCCACGGCATGCCCATCTCGTTTGGTCAATGTCGCTACGACACCCCTATTTTTTTTGGGTGTTGCCTCCACGACACACCCATCTTTCGATCACTGCCACTACGACACACCAATTTATTTGGACCGCTGCCTCCACGGCATGCCAACCCTTTGGGTCACTGCCACTACAACACACCCATTTGTTCAGGCCATTGCCTACACGGTATGCCCAACTTTTCCTGAGTCACTGCCTCACGATACACTCATCACTTTTGTCACATGATTTTCTGCATTTGTATTTTCAGGTTTGCAGAGACAACAAGCTAAGCTCGTTAGGAGTGTGACCTCGTGTCAGTTGTGATGCCTTAATAAGAATTGCTTGCTGGGTTGATCCTGGTGAGCAATGCGAGTTAATTAATTAGGATTGACATGAGTATGACTATTCTTAAGATCTAATAGATCTAACCCATGTCACCCCTCTTCGTGACACCCTTTAGATTGTTGGGATCTTTAGG
>NEWO01000707.1:205861-225139 GCA_003013225.1 Phalaenopsis aphrodite
TACCCCAACCTAGTTGCCTCTACCTTTTTAGGATCAGTGTACCTTCCTTTTGTTGAACACTTTGAGTCGTGTTGTACTTTGACTTTGTTGATATCACATTGACTACCTGATGCCGATGAGCTACCTTCAATTTGCGATACGACGATTCTCCTTTACACTTATGGGTCGGATGTGCTTTAATGTGTTGCGATATCCCTGTCAAGATGATTTAGATTATTCCATGGGCCCCGTGTGTCGATGAGCTGCTACCCATTTCGGGATGTGAGAGACTCACTCTCTGCCCGACTACTTAGCGCGAGCTTTGAAGCATCAGGACTTTTCCCCCACAAATTAACCTTCCTTTGAGTGCCTATTCCCCCAGGTTCATGATAATCCCAATGAAACTGCTTTTATCGAGAGTATTCTTGGGTACCCACCAATATGTAATTAATTAAGTGGGATACGTCCCCTTGGGAGTGCTCTTGACCCCAGAACAGGCACTTGCACTGACTCTTTAGTTTTTGTGTAGTTTATGTAGGCAATCTTTTGTGGATATTGATTTAAGGCGATTTCCCGATCTTGTTTGGGTGGACACTTTTAAACTATCCTTACGAGATTTGCCACACGTAGGCTCTCCATGTTTTGTGTTTTCTCTAATTTCTCGCTTCATCGTATGTTCCTCATTTTTTGTTTCTCCATTCTTCTTGTCATTCGTATTACTCAAAAAAGAGATTTATTTAGAAAAGGGAAGTATATGATGATCGACAGGTTGACAACACCTTTTAAAATAAATGAGAGAGAAAGAAAAAAAAATATTATGAACCATTGCAATAGGAAGAAGATCCTAAAGCAATGCGAAATTGGATGTATGAATCATCTTCCTTTAAAACGTAGTCTGAAATATTCCAATGGGAAGGAGATCCTAAAGCAATGCAGAATCAGATGTAATCCTCCTCTAAAAAGTATTGTGAATCATCACGATAGGAAGGTGATCCTAAATCAACGCGGAATAAGATTTATCAATCCTCTTCCTCTAAAATTTAATTTGAACCATTTGATAGGAAGGAATTTTAAAGAAATGCACCATCAGATACTGTGATACTCAACCTATGATGTGTAAAGTTTCAAATCTGTGAGAAATTTGTGAATATTTGTTGAGTTGAGGTTTGGACTTCGAGTTTTTGTTGTTATGTTTTGTTTGTATCATCTCAACATCTTTCATTTTCTTTTATGATTGTTGAATTCATTTTGGTGATTTTTTTAATTTGTTTTATTTTGTAATTTTATGAGTTGTCTTTTATTATTTTGTTATTATCTTTTTGTTAGGATTTGGACCCAATTTTAGACAAGACATCAGTTTTTTTGTAGGATAAGGCTTTGTCTTTGAAACATTATGATGCACAATACTTCTCAAGTTATCATCCACTAACTAAAAGCTGGCGCTCGAAGTGGTGGAAATTATAAATGCCAAAGTGGCGAGGATGCCTCGAGAAAAAAAAGAAAGCGAGGTTCAGCTATAAAGCTGGAAACACTCCAAGCAAAAGGACTTACACCCCATTTGGGTCGGAGAGGCTTCTAACACCTTAGGCCCACTAGACAACCACCTATATAAAGGTATGTTGGCCAAGTCAGGTTGGTGAAGCATGGGGACTCCTCCTCGGGACTTGCAAATATAAATGCAATTATCTAAAGCAATTCTTAAGTATTGTGGAGGCTCTATTATTATATACAAGAAAATAAAAGAGAAATTTTAAAATCTTGAATATTTTAATCTTAAATTTTAATTTTTTTAAATATTTTATTTAGGATTTCTAAATAGAAAATATAGGATTTTAAGTCCTAAAGAGCCTATGTAGCATCATGAAATCCCAGATCACACAAAGAAACAAAAAAATAATTCAGGCAAGTGTAGACTTATAACATGATGCAAAAAACAAAACAAGCCAAATAAAATAATAAAAGGTTAGCGTTGTTTGGTCGGCAACATATCCCAAAAGAAAAAAGAGCGACTGGACTCCGCTTGTACTTACCCGGTCAAAATTCTATTCATCAATGTGAAAATGAAAAATTAAGATATGGGGCACGAGCATCTGTTCCATGTCTCCTCCACGTGGTTCCTACGCTAAATCACTCTAAACCCATGCTTGTAAGTTATTTCGTCTACAGGACACTCCTAGACTCTAAAAGTACATAGGGAAAAAAAAAGATTTAAACCTACATGAAAACAGGTCTTAGTGTGAAAGCTCACATGCAAATAAAGCATAATGAGCCATGCCTTAAAAGTGAGGGAGCTAAAATGCACCTGCAAGCAAAAGGGTCAGAAATCAGCACATGCTCCCTCATAGTGGTACCTATATGTGTGTGCATAAATAGGGATGACAACCTACAGAAAAACCATCTAACACACTACCACACATATGCAACATGCAGTCACACCTGAAGCACATTGAAAAAGAAAGATACCTGGATAGGGCAACTAATGCAGTAAAGAACAATAGCCAAACATCAAAAAGTGTACATAACACCCTAAATCCTAACCTAACACACAATCTAACGAAAACTGCGTCAACCTAGGATCTAAGTGTGGGGTAAGTCTCAGAATAGTATGACTTGTACGGGGTTTCCATACCGGCCACATCCTAAAAATGTGAAGGGTTTACAGGGTGTCGAAAGTTAGAACTAGTAGACCTTTAGCACAGTCATACTCATGTCAATCCTGATTACTTAACTCGCACCACTCACCGAGATTAACCCAGCAAGCAATGTTTGTTAAGGCATCACAACCAACATGGGGTCACTTTTCTAAAGAGTAGGACAAGCCATCAAGGAATGAGCAAAATAAACAGTCATGCAGAAAGCCCATAGTGTGACTGCTCAACCAAAGTATGGGGCAATTACAACGGGCGCCCAAAAGTGAAAACACGCACCATACAAATTAATGCAAAGATGGTATATGCAACATGATATGCATAAACGGGATATACCGGCAAACAGGCTATCTATAAAGAGAAATTACACCTACCCGGTTACCTGGGGTGCCTGGTAACTAGAAGAAACTAGCTATAGGTTAGTTTTCATTAAAGAAAATGATACCTACTAGGAGGAACTACACTGGTGGCACAATTTTTAGGGGGCTCAATATTTGGAAGCTGCTGGTCACCAGAATTATAAACCCTTCGCTCGCTTCGGTGGGACATTTAATTTACATAAATTTTAAATTTTAGAAAAATATGAAATAAAACCGATATCATATCTTATATAGTTTAAATGAAAGGGCGCCACACCTTAAGCTATGTATCCATCTATAAAGATAGACATAAAGTTGGGGAATTATGTCACACTAAATGAACAACCTCAAAATCTTATGGCATGTTACTTAATTCTAAGGAATAATTTAGCTGGTGTGGACATATTTTACAGATGAAGATGGTCGTACTACTCATAATGCTAGCTCCATGCTCCTCGTCGTGGCAAGTTTAAGTTTTAGAAGTATTAAATTATAGAGACTGAGAGACTTATCAAGTTTAGAAGTTAAGTTTTCTAATGTGTCAAGTTATGATGTCAAATCAAGTGTTTCGTAAGGTTATGGTAATTTAAATATTATGGGGGGATTAAAGTTGATTAGAGCGACACCGGTTAGGATCTCACGGTTCCCTCGTTCTGGTATCACTATTTTCTTTTGAACAAACTTAGCTTAAACGAGTTGTGAAACCCATTTAAATTAAGGAGATCTCGTTAGAAACTGTAAGTTACCTTCTCCAAAGAACTCCTGTAAAATCAAACTGATGTTTTAAATTTAGTGAAGTTTCATAGGTTTATGGTTACCTTTCAAAAAATTTCTTTTAGTTATTCAAAATAATGATTTTTTTTGAAAAGTTCTTTTGATTTGGAAGTGAAGGAAAATTCTCAACCAAACAGTTAAAATATTACAGAGAAGCTAAAACAAGAATAGTTGAAGATACAATTAATAAACCCCAAGTTATGATCTATTGAATCTGGAAAAATTTTAAAGGATGATTCTAGAACAAAATATAGCAAGTCCAAATTGTCCTTCAGAATATTCAAGAAAACGCAAAGTATTCAGGGGATGACCCCGGACTGCTTTGAAGATTTCTTAAAATATCCGAATCCATTCTGAACTTATCACATTGTTCCATTAATCATCTCAGGAAAAACTAAAATTACCCCATTACTCGATGAACTTTGACGTTTTAATTATTCCGATAACAAGGTACTCAATTGGTTAGTTGATATTGCACATAAAAATCTAGGCAGGTGAATTTCTCTAAGGTAAGTTTCAGTCATTAAAGATTTGATACACACCACTAAAGTTAGGCTTGATGGTGTTAATCATCAACAACATTATTTTCTAAATTCCATAAAAAAAAGTTTTAAAATCGATCCTCGATTACTACCAAGCCCCTTAATGAATCTAGTGGGAGAAAATTTTGGTAAATGTTAGAATTTTAATTTAGGTGATATTGATAACAATTAAAAGAAGTCATACCATTTACTAATTATGGACTTAATCGTAAGTGGAACATCATCTCTCTAATTTAAGCCCATCACTTGAGAATCATTTGATTTTGATCAACTTCCAAATCCGATAATTTAGAAAATTTATAATTTTATTCTTATCATGGAAAGGTGGCAAATTGGTTACTACCTTTTACCCATTATGTTTCAATCATCCATACATGTTAAATTTTGATCAAAATTGCTCATTTCCCTTATAATATTCCTAAATTTTGATTAAGGTACCGAAAGCCTAAAATGACCACTTCACCCTTAGGGCTCTTCGCCTCATAACTCATGAAACATAATTAGAGTGACTTAAGAGATTTTTAGAGTACTATAATTTAATATAATTATTTTTATGCAAAAATACAATGTTTTCTTAAAAAATCAACTTTAGTGCTTAAACTTAAGCAAATAATTTTCAAATTTTAACATTGGATTAGCATGATTTTACACACAATGTAGAATTGATTTTGTTGATTTTTTATTTATATTTAATTTTCATAATTTAATACAAAATATATGCACTTAATCAAATGTAGAAAATCATAAAATTATTCAAACCATCCTGACATTTTTCCTAAGTTTCTTTGACCATAGGAAGCCTACTAAAATTATTCCCATAATTTTCCAAGTGGTGTTTTAATTTACATAATTAAAATTAGCCAAAATGACCATCCTAACTTGAAAATTAGGATTAGAAGCACAAAGATGCTCTCTGACCCTGGAAAAATTAAAGAATATAACCTCTGTCAAAATGAATGAACCCTAAAATTTCAAGCCATGGTGACCAATGCTTGATCATAATGAAGTAAAATACTTCAGGGAGCATTTAGTTCATTAAAAATAAAAGATTCAACAAATAATTTTCATTTTTAGTCCACATTATTCGCCTTTGTTCACTAAGCAAGGGGGTACTTTTTTTCATTTTTTTTCTACAAGATGATATGATTTTTCAAAGTTCAGGCTTTAAAATAAATTAATAATCCCTAGTTTTCTACTTTTTTAGGTCAGCCGCCACGTCAACCTCATTCACTCTAAGCTTTACACAAGGCACTCCACCATTTTACGTCGCTAGGCACAATAGCTGCCACGTGGCCCGCGGTTCACATACAAAGAGTTTGTCTACTTGATCTCCTCCGTTCATCAAATAAACACATGATCAGACAACTCTTTGTTATCATCCCCAAGTGTCCAATCCCAAGAATCGTTCACACTAAAACCTTAAGATCTTTATCTAGACTCAACCAAATCACATGGGGTTTGTTTTGAATCCTTCATCTACTCAAGACACATCTATCCATATGATTGATCAAGCATGAAATCAAGCCATTACACTTGAAGAATAAAAAAAAGACTGGTTTAGGATTGAGGCTCAATACCTTTGTCTTAGAGGGGAGGCCTTAATCAGATGGTTGTAGTAGCTTTGCATGGACTAAACAAACCTCCAAATGAGTTCTTAAGCAATGGTGAATTGTCTAGCTATGATTTTGATTAAGCCCGATTTCAAGTGTTGGTGTAGAGTTATGTTAGAGGTTGTTTAGGTTGGGGCTTTTGTGGGAAATCAACTCCTCTTGCTCTTGTGATGGTGTGGGCATAGTTAATTAGAGTTTAGTGGGTTGTGGAGGTGTAGTAAAATTTTTTCTTATTTGAATTGAAATTTTGAGTTCAGAATTGTGCTCTCACAGGAAGAACCAGAAGAGAAAAATTGTGGGCTTGACCTGAGGAGTTTTTTTAGAGTCTCTGGTGAGATTTTGGTAGAGTTTCCCCATGGATTTTGATGCTCTCCCCTTTGGGTATGAAGAGGGATATTTAAATAGAGGAGCTTGGGGTGACCACTAGGGGAAATTGATGGGTGCAAAAAAATGCTTAGGTTGAGGGATGAAGAGCCCTAGTGGCCAATCAGACTTAGCCAGCTCAAGTGAGTTCAAATTTGGGTTTGGAAAATGGGAGTTCCTTTGGGCTGGCTATTTTTTGTAGTTGGGGTGGTGGCTAGCCAGGGTTCAGTAATTTCTTGGCTCAGGGATGTCACGGGTGGCTAATGATGGTTAACCCATAATGGTATGGCGTGATGGAAAAGATATTTTAAGATTAATAAAAAAATGGGATGAAATCCATTAAATTAGGGGACCTTTGGTCCATAGCTCCTCTAAGGTGGGCTAGGTGTGTCTAGTCTCGTCACTATGTTGTACTTGATGGCTGTAGAAACTTTGGCTTGATCAATTTGGCATGGCTTGGTCAATTTTGGTGCATGGGTTCAATTTGGGTCAAATTGGCTTGAAGTAGGGTCTATGTTTGGCTAGCCATGACATTAGACTCAATTAATTGAGCAACTTGGTGTAAATGATTGTCATAAAGAATTTACAAAAGATTTGGAGTGGTTTTGAATTCACTTAGGAGTTCAATCTGAAGGAATTTGAGCATTTGATCAATTTGGGAATGTTGGATTAGATCTGGGTTTAAGTTATGCTAGAGTTGGGCTAAGATTAAATTAAAGGCTCAAAATGGTCTAAAGAGATGTTATTAAGAGTTTTTAACATTAATTGGGTCTGAATTTTTTGGTTAGGGCATTCAATTTGGTGAAATTTGGCACATAGCTAAATTGACATAAATTTGGGAATTTTTTATTTGGATTCAAATTGAGTAAAAATTAATCTTGACCAATTCCAATTGAGGGCTCAATTTGGTGTGTAGGAATCTTATATAAGGTTTGAGATTCAAATTGGAGCAAGTGAGTGGGCTATAGGGTTCAATTGGGTGTGATTAAGCCATATGGTCAAAATTAGGGATTTTTATTTGGATTAAAATTGGGTTCACAATGTGAGTCAATTGGACTTAGATTTGATTTAAATTGATTTTTTTCATGATGTGTTTGAGTTTAGATTTGATACAGGGGAAACTTGGTACCCAATTGGTGGACATTTGGGGCGAATTAGTGCAATTGGGCCTTTAAGGGCAATTTGGGTCCTTTAATCAAAGTTGGTATAATTGGTCAAATTGGGTTCAGTTGAAGAGTCTAAATTTGTTTTGGGGATATTTAAAATGATTTTGGGGGGTTTTAAGAAATTTTGGGCCACAAAGGGCTTTTTTTGGTAATTTTGGCAAGTTGAGGGGTATTTTGGTAATTTTGGCAATTTGAGGAAGTTTTGTGCAGTTTGGGTGGTTTCAAATAGTTTGAAAAGATTTTGGAAAAAAATTGGGTATTTTTGGAGAAATTAGGAATTTTGGTCAAAATTAAGGTTTAAGGGTGTTAAGGTAAATTGGGTTGAATTGGGGGTAAAAGACTATGTTAGGTAACTTGGTGAAATTGATGTGCCAACCACCCTATTTGAGCTATGGACCAATGGAGTCTCCATTTGGTCTAGAGGTAGTGGGTTTAGAGGGCCATCTACAAGTGTCTCCAAAAAGATCAAGGGATCAAAGTGAAGAAGATTGGGTTTAAGTTTGTGAGTGTGATGTAATGCGCAAATGAGTGACAGTGTATGCACCAGCTCAAGACCAACACCCAAAGGGTTGACCTTAAGGTGGAAAAATCCCATGGGGACTCCCATTGAGCTCACTCATATTGGGCCCACCTACTAAGTGCTAAAGGTTAGGACCAATATGTGAAACTTCAACTTGAGAAAGGAAGAGTTTTGAGCTTTTAATGGTGAGGGTTCCTTTTCTAGTCCTCTAAGAGTAGTTAAAAGAAAAGTCCTATGGCTAAACCCTAAGATACTAAAGAGGAAACACTAGACCTCAGCCAAAAGTAAGGTGAACATACACTTTACCTGAGAGGTACTCACTGAGCACACGTGGAGACATGCATGATATGCAATAGACATATGATAAGTACACTACAGTGGTGAAGGTAAGTATGTCGTGATGGCGGTTCCTCAAAAGGAGCAGGTATTTCGTAGCAGCACCAGCTCAAAAGATGATTATGCCAAGAGGTAGTAACCCAGAGATGGGCATCTCTTGAAGGCAATGAACCAAACAAATGGGTATACCGAGGAGGCAGTGACCCAAAGTTTGGAGCGGTGATCCTCTCTGAGGAGAATCACACCGGTGCATATACAAAATGCGGACACATATGTAGTACAACAAACAAACTGGCAGGCATGCAATATGAAATTTCACAACATGCATTAACATGCACTACGATGCAAGTGATCGATCAACCGGGCTGGGGCGGTCGGTCGAACTAAGTAATCAGTTGACCAGGCCGGGGTGGCCGATCAAACCAAATGCTTAATTTATCATGCCCATGAGACAGAATATGATCCAAAAAACTGAAAAAATGTTATAAAATAGTCCATGCACATGCAATGAAACTTAAACGCTCGATGACACATCAAATTCATCCTAACATCCTCGCATAAGAACCTAAAGTTGTTGCACTTGGATTTGCAGAATCACCGTTTGTGGTTTTAGTATGGCAGTTTGGAGGTTTTTCCCCTTAGATTTCTCATAGGGGAAACTCTCCACCATTCATAGGGAGGAGTAGCTATAAAGCCTTTTGCACTCTACAAACACTGATGACATTAAAAGACGGACTAGCGATAGAGCTTTTTCCATCCTCTAAGACCAGACTCAACTAATCCCTCAAAGGAGGATTAGGAGCTCCAAAATAGTGGGAAATTGGGATTCCAACTCGACGGGGTTAGGGCCTAAGGCTTACAACTGGGAATACACTCAGCTATATGGAAGGTGTTTCTTCAAGCATGGGAAATCCTAACCTAAAGCTAGCTCTAGGTAAATCAATGATCAATCACATTGGTATGTCGTCAGGTGGCTCACCTGGAGCAGGTACCCAGTGTGGGCAATCAAACCCACGTGCACACATACCACTAAAACCTAGGGTAGCTAGGAGTTAGGAAATCTCACCATCTTGATGGTTGCAAATGCGTTCTCTATGCTTGATCCAAGCTGTCGAGGTCCGCTCTATGTGCCAATGTACCTCACAACGAGATACATAAATACATAGAAGAAGTGAAGGGAAGAGAGGTCTACTTTTTGAAAAATATTTCAACAAAAGATAGGGAAAGCAGGAATTAGTAATGCAGTGTGCATGTACTTAGAATAGATAATTCAGCATATGAACATATAAACAAAATGTACCTTCAAGAATGGGCCACACCGATGAGCGAGGAGAAACCACGGGGATAACAGTGAGAATAAGCATTAGTGGAGGCTTTTTTTGAGAGAAATGTAGGTTGGCTGCTATAACGACCAGCGAAATGTCACTAGCGAGGGCGAACAATCCGTGCAAGAACCGATCGACATGGGAAGAGGTCTAAACACCTATGTGAAAGTTCTCGAGTAGGAGCTTTAGCTTGGAAAGAAGGCCAACAATGGGGAAATTTTCCTAAATGGAGCACTAGTAGGGAAGCTTCAATGGTGAAGAAAATATTAGGCTATAGCGACGCGGAACAAAAAGCAAGGGCACGTGAGTAAATTAGCTCAAGAGAGGATGGCATACCGGTGTGTGAGGAGGATATGCGGGTGTCGAGGAGAAGTCCGGCGAGGCTTGCCAACCGGAGTAGGTGGCATCGAGAGAGGGGAGACACTGCGATTTTTTGAAAATGGGGAAGTTTCTAAAAGAATTTTTGAAAATGAGAGGATCTGCTAGGGCACGATTCACGATCAGGGATAAGTGTTGGGAACCAGGTCCCGTGGGGACATGCATGAGTTTTGAAATAAGGGTTTTTTTTATTATTTTTTTAATAATATTATTATTATTTATTCAAAAATAAGCCTTGATTCGCGCACTTTTCACGTTTGTGTGGAACCCTAGTAATGTGGATGTCATTCTTAGGGAAAATCGACATTCCAAACGCATTGTCTGTGGTCCGTTTTGTTGTCCGGGGTCTTCTAGATAACTTTGTCAGCGATCAGGCCATTTTCACCTGTCGCACGATAGATGATTCCTATTAACTTGACTGAAACCATCTGAGGTGAAAAATTTCGTCCAGCCTTTGCCTAAGATAAATTCATAACCTAGCAAAATGACCTTGGCTATGTGGCCCTCAACAAAAGACAAAAGGTCCTGGGTGGTGGCTGAACAACCGAATGTTACAGACGAAATGTAAGCTATCTCGAGTCATACAGCTGGACACACTACACTTGTGACATCTAAAAATGGTTGCCAACCAAAAACCCCCAACAAGTGTGCTGCGCCACAGAGGCACAATGCACTTATTGGCAGCGTGCTGAAAGGAAAGTCCATCCTGGTAGTCGAGGTGACTATTGACCTCACTTTTTGTTGAGGTTCAGATTTTCCTCTTTAGTAGCCTAAGTTCTAGCCATAGGACTTTCCTATTGACTATTCTTAAAAAACTAGAAAAAGAACCCTCACCATTAGAAATTATAAAATCCTTCTTGCTCAACTTGAGGCTTTACATATTTGTACTGACCTCTAGCACTAAGTAAGTGGGATCATTGTGAGGGAGCTCAAGGAGAGTTCCCACAGGACTATTTGACTTTAGGGTTGACCATGGGTGTTTGTCTATAGCTAAGGCACTCAATTACACTCACTTTCACCCACAATCACTCACAACCCTTAACCCAAGAATTTCCTAGTTTTGGTCCCTTCATCATTTTGAAAGGCTCATGTAGATGGTCCCCTAAACCTACTAGCCCTAGGCTAGGGTTTAGCTAAGAAAAGTACATAGAATACCAAAATGTTGTTTCCATTGGTCCACAACTCAGTTATGATGGTTGGCACCTCAATTCTACCAAAAATACCCAATTTGGCCTTTTTGCCCCTAAACTCCCCCAAATTACCTAACTACCCTTAAAACCCTAAATTTGGCCAAAATTTCTAAGTTTACCCAAAATACCCAAAATTTTTCAAAAATCATTTCAAAACTTTTGTAAACATCCAAATTACTCGAATCACCAAAGAAAAATCCAAATTACTCGTATCACAAAAAAAAAATCCAAATTTACCTAAATTCCCCTCATTGGCCCAAAATTTAAAAAATTCCAAGAAATCACCAAAAATTCCCAAAACCTTTCAAATATTCCCAATTTCAATTTTCTCAACTACCACATGACTCAATTTGACCATTTTGACCAAAACACCCAAATTACCTTTAAATGCCCAATTTCCCCAAATTTACCTCAAATGTCAATCAATTTGGTGCCACCTTCCCCCAATTACATTCCTAAACTCAAATTCACCTTTTATATGACCACTTTAAATCAATTACATGCATAATTGACCAATGATTTGAGCCTAATTTTGATCTAAGTCAAACCCCCAATTTTGGCCTTATGACTTCATCCCACCAAATTACCCCATAGCCTGTTCAATTTGCCTCAATTTGAATCCTAAACTCTCCATAATATTCCTACACATCAAATTTGACCTTCAATTAACCTTGGTGAGGCCTCAATTTCATTAATTTTAGCCCAACTCTAAAATCCCAAAATTTGCCCCCATTTGGTTGTCTCCAAATTCCACCAAATTGATTGTTTTAGCCCCAAAATTGGCACCAAATTTATGTTAAAAACTCTTCATAATTTTCCTATTGACCATCCTCAATAATAAAGCTGAACTTATCTCAAGCCTAGCCAAATCTAGAGCCAAGTCTAACCCAGCATGCCCAAAGTGACAAAAATTCCAAAATCCTCCAAATTGAACCACAATTGAACTCAAAATCACTTCAATCCTTGACCAAAAATTTTCATTACAATCATTTACACAATGTTGATCAATTAATCGGGCTCAAATTCATGGCTAGCCTACCCCAAACCCAAGCTTTGGTCATTTTGACCTGCATTGACCAATGCACCAAAATTGACCTAGTCATGTCAAAGTGGTCATGGCAAGACTTCTATAGCCAAATTTTGGACCTTATTGACCAAGCTACCCTATGGAACCACCTAATTGAGATAAAGACCATAGGTTCCCTAAATTAAGGGATTTGCATACAAATTTGCTTAATCCTAAAGGATTTTTTCTAAAACTAAACACCTGCCCAAATAAATTGTTGTGACAGATTTTCCTGCCTCACCTGACCTCCTGACCACCTCCCCTAGCCTTGTCGGCTAGCCTAGTCACTAGAGGAGCCAAAACCGTGAGCCACCACAGAAAAGTTCAAACTTAATTCAAACCTAGACACCACCTCATCCCATTTGAAATTTAGAGCCTCTCTGCCCTCCACATAAGCAACACTTTGCACCCACACATTGGCCCACAGAGCTACCTTAAGCGTTTTTTTTTTATAAAAGCTTCATCTTCATGTCCATGGAGGTGTACTAAAATTTTCTCAAGGAGACCAATCTAAATTGTTCCCCTAACCTTTTAGAGACCACCTTAGTGTAACCCAGCCCTTCTCTGCCCTAATTCCTATTACTAGAGTTAGCGCATTCTCCACCACACCTCCACAGTGAACCATATTCAAATTAAATTCACCCACACCATCATCACAGTGAAAGAAGAAGAAGCCTCATCAAATCCCCCTCAAACAGAGCTTCTATACTAGACTTTGATCAACACCCAAATTCAGACTTGATGAATTTGGGTCTAAACCTTTCACCACAACCAGAGGCTCAATCCCTAGCCTCCTTAGACCTTCACAATAATGTAGAGCACCTCTGATTGAAGCTTCCCATCTTGGAGTAAAGGTATTGAACTTCCCCTCTTCCCGAGCCTATTTTTATTCTACATTTAATTAGACTTGATTTAATGGCATGTTTACCATATTAATGTGTTTTTCATAGTTAGGAGAGTCCATAAGATCAAACCCGAGGTCATTTGGTTGATAAATGTGGGAGATCTTAAAATTTTAGGGTTTACGGTCATGGGTTCACTCTATTTGGGATGACGACGCGGAGTCATTGGATCGCGCATGATTCAAATAGAGGGCTCTGTTTGCGCCGAATGGGAGCGTGGTTCATAAAGCGTGGGCTGACTCAATGACTACATGAACAACGACATCCAACCAGGGCTCACCACGGGTGTTTTCGGAGCCGCCGTAGGTTTAGGGTGCCACGTGTTTAAGTAGAAAATTAGGGATTTAAATAATTCAGAAAATACTCCCTAACTTTAAAAATTCATATCTTGGTGTAGAAAAATCACAAAAATAAAATAAAAATACTGTAGTGCTTAGTGAACAGAGGAGAACAACGTGGAAATAGTTTGAAGTCTATTTGATGTATATTTATTTTTAGTTAATTAAATATTTTTTTGAGCCTTTTAATTTTCCATGCATATAGACATTTCACCATGACTTGATGTTTTGACATGTTATTGCCTCTGTCATGGGGAACATTCTCTGATTTTTCTAAAGTCAAATAAGATCTCTAGATAGAGATCCGTATTTTTTAAGTTTATGTAAATTATTTGCATAAATTAATCATAATAATTTGCATATTTCATAGAAAAATCAATGAAAATTTTGGAAGGTTTTCTGTGACCAAAAAGTTTTTTGGAAAATTTTTCATGAGCTATGTCATTAAGAACACACTCAACTCTCAAAAAACCCTAAAACACAAAGAAAATTAATTTTGGAAGTGTAAAAATCTAAATGACTTGGTTTTTAGTCTCAACTGTAATATGAAGTTTAGAGAACTCCCCATAAAAATTTCAAAATATTTGGAGTTCATTTGATAATTCAAATTGATTTTTAAATTAAATATCATTTTGACAATAAAAAGATTTTTAATAGTTAAAACGCAACTCAAAAAATTATAAAAATTAGTTTTTGGAGTTCTTTGTAATTAGAGGGGTTTTCTAAAAATAAAATTGTAAATAAAATAAGAACTTTATTTTTAAGCCTATATTAATATTTAAATAATTAAAAATTAAATAAAAATCACAATATTAGTAAAATTCATGAGGATGTTCTAAATTATTTCCAAAGTATTTAGGGGCAATTGGAATATTTTTTCCCAATTATCCACGTGAAGATATTGAATTTTAAAGTTTAAAAATCATTTTTAAAAGGCTAAAAAATAGATTTTCACTTATATGATTCTAATAATTAAAAAAAAATCAGAAAAATGTTAAATTTGTTTCTCTGGGTTCTTTGGCCTTAGAGAGATTTAATAAAAATATTAAACTTATTTTTCCAAATTTAAAAAATTTTATAATTAATTAATACTCCAGAAATTAAAACTGTTCTAGTAATTAAAAAAAAAGCTCAAAAACTTATGAAATTTTGTCCAAGTGGTTCTCTTATCTAGGTCTACCTCGAGTAAAAATTTAAAGGGATTAGGCTTTGCCTTGGTCATGTTATGGAATTTACTTTAAAAAATCCTATTTTTGCATAAAAATAAATATGTAAATTAAATTAAAAAAACACATTTTCTCCTTTGATGTCTTAATTGATGAATGAATGAGGTGGTAGAAGATTTCAATGTCATTTGAATTAAATTTGATAAATTATGAAGTGATGAGACTTAGGCGCAAAAATGTAATTTTTGAAATTTAGCCTTAATTAACATTTAAACTTAACTCAAGAAATGGAAATGGGCAACCTTTGACCTTAATAAACATAATTGGATGATTGAAATATAAGGGATTAATTTCTAGAAACCAATCTCACTTTTCCCTAGTTGAAGGATAAATGTGTAAATTCCTTAAATCATTAAAATTTAAAAGTATATCAAATTAAATGATCCTAGGCTTAGGGGTATGGTGTTGGGTGTTAATAACTCATTAATTTAATACCCCCATATTAGATGTTCCAATATCATTCAAAAGTCTTGATGATAAATTATTATCACTTAGAAATCTCCTTCAAAGCGATTAAGACATTCACTAGGACCTTAAGGGCTTAGTAGTGACTTAAGCTAAATCAAATTTGGTTAAATGAGGATTATAAAAGTGAATGTAAGTAAAATGTTGAACATCTTCGAAACACTACAAGCCCAAGCTAAAACAAAAACTGACTAAATGTCTTAATAACACTAACTTGTCCCTTTCAAGGGTCTTCAACCACATAATTTTCAAATTGAGTGATAAATGATAATTACCCTACTCTTAAGGATAATTGAGACATCAATGTTCATTGAGCATTCGAGATATTTGTAGGATAAACTATTAAGCAACGTAATAATCTTAAATGAGCTCAAGGCTTTTTACCAGGCAATGAGAGGAAAGCATGGACCTGCTTCTTTCTCAAGACCTGTTGGACACCTCAGAGGTCTACTAAACTTAATATTTTTACTTAATAAAAAATCATCCTTAATCAAACTAACAGGAACCCACCAAAACATGATTTAGAATTTAGTAGATCACTAGAACCTTATTTTTCTCACTTCATTTAAAATGCCCTTACATGCATTTTTAAGTTTCGGGTGGTGGAATGAGAAGACTAGTTAGGTACGTTTTTACAGTTTATAGAACCATCTTTTTTCTATACTTTTCACACTGTACTTTCATGCTTATAACCTTGCATGTTAAATAATGATGTCACCCTGCACAAAAAACAAAACTAAAATCAATCAAGATAAAATTCAACGCCACAACATTCAAAATATAAGACAACTCAAAATTTAATCACAAAAATCACACAAAATAACAATTGCAACTAAATTAAGACATCTCTATTCAATGATCGGGAATCCCTTGGAGGAGGTAACCTATGGTTTCTTAAGAGGCTTCCCACGGTCTATATGAAAGTATGGAACTCATTAAGTTAAGTTTAGTAAATTCATTTTGACTAAGTGAATCCGATAGAAAATAGTGGTGTTGGAACGAAGGAACTGTAGGATCCTAACCGGTGTCGCTCTAGTCAACTTGAATATGCCCCATAACATTTAAAGAACTACAACCATAGACCCACCTGATGTGACATCATAGCCTAACACCCTAGAAAAACTCTTCACTACAAGGAGTTTGGAGCTAGCATGGTGGGCAACACGACCATCTTTAACAGCAAAACATGTTTTCCCCAGCTAAACCAACATACTTCCATTAGAATTAAACAACAAGCCATATGATTTCGAGGTTATTGCTTATGCAACATAACTCCTCACCTCATCTTTAAGCCTTTGTATAGTTCTTTTGTACGATTTAAGCCCTAACTCGTCTTAGGATTCTGAAGTTATCGTTCATCGCGAACTAAATCCTCACATCTTCCAAGCTATTTGTGCGATCTTTTCACACAAATGTAAGCCCTAAATAAATAAAATTTGCAGGATGAAATACTTAAATATTTCTCCTCAAAACTGAAGCCAAACCATAGGGTAGACTGGGAAGTCACCGAGGTTCTCCCTCGATCTATGACATCCCATTGTTCTCCCTCCTTGGGATTCTACAACAAATCCTCCAAACTTGAACCATTCCCCTTTCACACCTCTTTGTCTGATTTCATTGAAAAGTCCTATCCTTTTGAACTCCCTAAAGATAATATTTCTTAATTTTTATCGAGAGTTTTATTAGGTGACTTCGGTTATCTAAGATGTAACTAACTATAGAGGCTCACCCTTATAGGAAGATTTTCCAAACCCAGCTTAATTTAAACCTTATTTAATCCTTTATATTAAATATGAGAAATTATTGGGAAATAAAATCGTTTTGCATACTAAACAGATGTCATATATTTCTTAATTTATTTGATTGAGCCTCATCCTCAAGTCTTGTGTTCATCCTTCATGATAGATATAGGGTTTGAGGTATAGTGCTCTTTATTTTAAACTATGAAAAATATGGGGTCACTTTGATTTCATATTTTTTTAAAACTATATATACATATGTAAGTTAAACGTCCCTCCGAAGCAAGTGACAAGATTTCGATTCTGGTAGCCAACAACATCTAACGGGCAACTCCTCAACTTTTAGTACTGACAGTGAAATTCAAAGAGAAGACAAAATGAAAACTCAACTAGGCCAAATAAACTGACAAGAGTATGGTCATGGGTGTGGCTAGCCAATTAAAACCTGGTCAACCACATAAATGGGTTCAGAGGTAGTAGAGGCATAAACCAAGGGAATTGGTTCAAAAACCATAGAGACATAACCAAGAAAGTAGGTTCAGAGGCCATAAAGACATAACTTAGGAGGGTAGTTCAGAAGCTACAGAGGTATAACCAAGAAACTAGGTTCAGAGGTCATTAGGGCATAATCCAAAAGGGTGGCTCGGAGGCTCTAAAGGCATAAGCACAGAAATAATTTCAGAGACCATAAATTCATAACCTAGAAAGTAGGTTTAGAGGCCTATAAAGCATAATTTAAGAAGGTGGTTCAGAGGTCATAAAGGCTAAACAACAAAAATAATTTCAGAGGCCATAAAGACATAACCAAGAAAATAATTTTAAAGATCGTAAAGGCATAACTTAAAAGGGTGGTTTAGAAGAAATAAAGGCATAACCATGAAAATAGGTTTAAACGTCAAATGACATGACCCAAAGTAGTGTTTAAGGGGCTATTAAGGCAAAACCAAAAAAATAGGTTCAAAGGCCATAAAGGCATGACTTAGGAATGAGTTCAAAGGCCGCAGAGCCATGCCTTAATGAATTCTAGCCAGACAAGATAAACCGGACATGGTATGGCTGAGGATACGTTTGCCTGACCTTATTCAAAATGGCACATTGATCTATCTAATTTTAATTGAAACAATAGAATTGATGGAAACCTATACTTGACCTCATTCAAAATGGGATGGGAGAAGGCTCAATCAACATGTGTGACCAAGTCTCATGTTATGTTTACCATGAAAGAGACCCCGATTACGAGTATTCTTTTCGTTTCCATTTTGTTTTAAGTGCTAAAAATCATCAATCTACATAAAAACATGAAAAATACCTTCCTTTAAAGAGTAATATCACCAAAAATGAGTATAAAATATATGTATAAAAATGCATATATTTTTGGTGCATCAGTTACAAAGGATGCGACCTGACAAGCATTCTATTGGATATCAGCCAATACATGAACTTCAAGGGTTATAACCTATGAAACTACCATGACCTTATGAATGTCTGAGCACCTGAGTTATACTTGAAGAAATCTATTTCTAAAAATAATTCAGAGTGCAGGGTATTCATGGATGGTCTGGTAGTGTCCAAGACTACCGACATAATAATAAGATAAATAAGATAAATTATGAAGTATTTTGAAGAAATTTCCGATATGACATATGATGAAGTACCGACATCCTGTATATTACTTTATGACATCTTTTCAAGTGAAATAAAGAAGGAATGGATTTACTATAAAAGAAAAAATCCCCAACTTTTAATGATGCTTGTGCAGGTCCAAAAAAGCCAAAATAAACACCAACATAATTTCAAAACGAGCAAAAACTCCACAAATTGAAAATCCTAAATCATCAATGTAAACACTGAAACAATGTATTTCTCTCCATATACTTTTCATAGACAACCGATTTTTAAAATGTCTGGGTAGTATTATAAGACAACCTTAAATGGATTATGACATCTACTCTCTTTTTTAACTATTAGATGTAAGACCTTCCTGAGACGAAGATATTGCTTTCCTATAGTTATTTCATTGGATAAGATGTAAGGTTCATAGCATTCCTTCTCAAAATGAATAAACTCCAACATTTGACATACTTGGGTAGTAGTATAAGACCTCCTTTAATGGATCACGACATCTGCTCTCTTTCTAACTACTTGATGTATGACTTTCGTGATGCAGAGATATGGCCTTCTTATAGTTATTCCTTTGAAATAGGTTGTAAGTCACATAGCATTCCCTCTCAAAACTAAGAGGAACTGACATTTGACATCTTTGAGTAGTAGTATAAGACCACCTTAAATGGATTATGACATCTACTCTCTTTCTAACTATTGAATGTAAAACCTTCGTGACATGGAGATATG
>NEWO01000707.1:240754-255153 GCA_003013225.1 Phalaenopsis aphrodite
CTGACACTCTAGAGCTCCCACTACTCCCTCCTCTGAGGGCTAACAATCTTGCATTAGTTTCCAATCAACTAAACCAAATAGGGGGTTTTAATCTGCCACTATAAAATCTTCAATTCTATATCCAACAAAAGTATATTTTCTTATCTATTTGCACCCAATATCATGGATGACATACTCTCCCATCAACACATATGTGGTTCTCCTTACGTTATAGAAATCATTTCTCATTTAACAACATATCTCTCTTAACAAGTTTCAACTTTTCAATTAGCTAGAGCGAAAAGTAAATGAAGATCGTAGTTCAAATTATCACATATTATTGTAATTTAAGAACGTAGAAAATAAAATCTATTCTTCATAAAACCATATCAACAATGTGGTGTGAAAGATAAAGAAAACTACTCAAAATTCACGAGAAGGATATGATAAAACACACATTTCATATATAAAAAAGAGTTTACAAAATAGAAGAAATAAAAATACAACTTATCTCACAACCCTTCCCAAGCAGATACATAGAAGTTCTTTCCAAGCCTTTCTCTCTTTAAAAACACGCCTTATTCTTTCTTAGAAAGATACTGAAGAAGAAATCTTGCACCTTCCCTCATGTCTTACAAACCTAGAAAAAAATTTATGCTTCTCTCTCTCTCTCTAACATTCACTCCACACACCGAAACCTGTCTTTTCACCCCCCCCCTTTTGCCTCTTCAAGTCTTCTTCTTTTCCGTTGGGCTGCCTCTTTTGGAAAAGAATTCAAAATTCCCTAAATAATTCACTTCAAAAGTGAACTCTTTTGAATTCAAAAGACATGTCATTTAATCCAAGGGTCATATCCCTTCATAACAGAACCTTCCAAACTGTCTAGATGCATTAAATCACTCCATGGGGAGTGTAGAGCAAGTGTCCCTTTAACAATTCAAGCAAAATTCATCTCAAATAGCCTTGATTTAAAAAGGTCATCCTTGGCACTTTGTGAGCCGATCTAGCGCATATGCACATGATCTCTAGATTTTGGCACATGATACGTCAGAATCCAAAAATGGCCCTTTTTGCTCCAAATTTTGACCTTTTTGGCATTTTTGCTCTAAATACCTAAATATGCTATATCTGCAACAAAAATACAAAAATAACCTTTTTTAAAGTCGAGGGAGCCAGAAAATTTAATTGTGATGGTTTGAGAACTTGGGAAGGCTGGTGGGAAGAGTCCTTACGGTTCAACTAAACTTAGGAAGAGATCCCCTAGTTTACGGGACCCTTAGTCCATGGCTCAATTCTTGAGTCTTGGGTGATTTGATTGGTATCCAAGGTGGCTAATTACGGCTAGAAAGGATTAAGTTTAGCTGCCAAAGGATTTGAGTCAACTTGGGGTTTCGGTGCAAAATTAAGGCTTTGATTTGAATTAGAGTCTAAGATGGGTTTGGGTTGAGATTTTGACCAAGTGTTTGATCAAATTGATGAGAAAAACTGTCATGAGGAGTTTGGAAAAGGAATTGAGTGGTTTTAAATAGATTTGGGAAGGACAATTTCATGGAATTTGAGCTTTTGGTCAAAATTGGGAATTTTTGGTTAAACATGTGTTTGAATTTGGCTTGGGTTTGGATATGGTTCAATTGATGGTTCAATTTGATCTGAAAGATTGTCATGAAGGATTTTGGATATCAATGGGGTGGAAAATTTGGAGTTAGGAGGTTCAATTTGGGAACTTTAGGCTTTTGGTCAAAATTGGGAATTTTCGCTCAAGTTAAATTTAGGTGAGCTTTGAGTTAAAATTTGGATTAATTGATTGTTAAAACTGATTTGGGGAAGTGTTATGAAGAATTTTTAATTCAAATTTGGGAAAATTGATTTGATCATGAGATTAAATTTAAGGAATTTAAGGGTATGGCTAAAATTGGGGATTTTAGATTGGGCTAGAAACTGGATTTGAAATTGGGTTTAATTAAACTTAGATTTCATTTACTTTGAGTTTGGAATTGAAATTGGGGAAGATTGAAGTCAATTTAGTGGAAATTGAGGATGAATTGAGGATTTAGTCCTTTAAGGGCAATTTGGGGATTTTGGTAAAAATGGATCAATTTCGTCAAATTGAGACCAAATGAATGGGTCAAATTGATTTTGGGAGGGATTTGGAGATTTTTGAAGTTTTTGGAATTTTTGGATTCTTTAGGCTTTAAAGGCATTTTGGTAATTTTATCAATTTCGGGCCAAGGAGGGTCAAAATTTGAATTTTGGTAAAGTTAGGATTGATTGAGGATGTTAATTATGAGGTCACCATATTTGAGCCATGAAACCAAAGGAACTCCCATTATGGGTCCTCTATGTGTTGGTATTAACCAAACCCTGGCTCAGGGCTAATGGTTTGGGGACCACCCACATGAGTTTCCAATAGATTAGGGGATCAAGTTAGGCATGCTTGGGTTAGGGTTTAGGTTGTCAGTGTAGGTGCAAGTTTATGTGTGCATGACCGACCAAGAACACGCCACCCAGGGTTTACCATAATGTCAAACAGTCCTATGGGGACTTCTCTTAAGCTCCCCCATATTAGTCCCACCTACTAAGTGCTAGATGTTAGAACCAACATGTGGAACTTCAAGATGTGCAAAGAAGAGTTTAAAATTTATATTGGTGAGGGAACCATCACTAGTCCTCTGGGAATAGTCAAAAGGAAAGTCCTATGGCTAGATATTACGCTTCTATAGAGAAAAGACTAGACCTCGACCAAAAGTGAGTTCAACAAATGAACCCCAAATAGGTGTAGTGTGCTGGATAGGCACACCACACGAATTGGTGTTGACCGACGAGAACAACAAACCAACACAGTAGTTTAAGCTGACAGGCTCAGAGCAGAGAAGAGTAAAAATGTGGAGAAAGATTCTGTTGGCGAGTATGCAGAGACTCTTGCTAGGTATCAGTTGGTGTACCATCAAAAGATTATTTTCAAGGGTGAATTTGTAAATTACAAAGATACGTGTGCTTGCTGACCCAAGTGAGGGCCTACGCAACGGATTCACAGAGATAGCCATCAAGGCGACTGGCAGCTGCAAGAAAGACTCGATTCAATTTCAAATCTTAATGTTTTAACTTTATATTCAATTTTAATATTAATTTAGTGAATGTTAATTTCATAAGAGGAAAATATGTTAAGTGATCGGACTAAGATCGAATGCACAGGGACTCACATTGAACTTAAAAAGGTGTTGAATGTGTTTAGAAGGAGTACGACAAGACCTACCTTAAATGTAGTGATTGCAAAGGAGAGAATCAAAATCCTCATACCATCAAAGGGGGTCTCACACCAATCAAGAAGAAGAAGCCAGGTTAGGAAGGAATGCTCAAGGACTCGCATCTAACCAAAGAGGCGACAAGAAAAATATCGCTACATTGGGAAGGAAAGCTCAATGACTCACATACATCCCAAGAGCTAGCAGAAAGACTAGACTAAGAAGGAAATCACAAGGACTCACATCCAACTCGAGAGCTGATAGGAAACATATCACTACATGGGGAAGGAAAGCTCAAGGTAACGCATCCATCCCAAGAGGTAGCAGGAAAGACTAGATTGAGAAGGAAAGCACAAGGACTCACATCCAAACTCAAAGCATGATCGAAGAACTTATCACTACATTGAGAAGGAAAGCACAAGGACTCACATCTAGCCTAAGGGGTAGAAGGAAGGACCGGATTGAGAAGGAAAGTACAAAGACTCACATCCAACTCAAGAGGTAGCAGGATGGACCAGATTGAGAAGAAAAGCACAAGGACTTACATCCAGCTCAAGAGCTGATCAGAAACATATCACTACAATGGGAAGGAAAGCACAAGGACTCAATCCATCGAAGGAGGCAACAAGAAGGAACGAATTGGGAAGGAAAGCATAAGAACTCACATCCAACTTAAGAGCTGATGGGAAACATATCACTACATTGGGAAAGAAACCAAAAGAACTGTTGACCTCACTTTTGGTTGAGGTTTATTTTTTCCTCTTTAGTAGCCTAAGGTCTAGCCATAGAACTTTCCTATTGACTACTTTTAGAAAACTCGACAAGGAACCCTCACCGTTAGAAATTCTACACTCTTCTCTACTTAACTTGAAGTTCCACATATTGGTCATAACCTCTAGCACTTAGTAGGTGGGGTCACTATGGGGGAACTCAAGATGAGTTACCCTTAGGACTGCTAGACCTTAGGGTTGACCATGGGTGTTTGTCCAAGGCTAATGCACTCATTTGCAATCACTTACACTCACAATCACTCGCTATCCTAAACTTAAACTTCTATGTTTTGCTCCCTTGATACTTTTGGGAGACTCATGTAAGTGGTCCGCTAAACCCACTAGCCCTAGGCTAGGGTTTAGCTAAGACCACTAGATAGAGGACCCAAACTGGTTTTTCCATTGGTCCAAGGCTTATTGATGGTGGTTGTCACTTTAACTCTACCAAGACACCCAACCTAGCCTTTTGCCCCTAAATTCTCTCGAATTACCTAAATACCATTGGGACCCTAAATTTGGCCAAAATTTCCAAATTTACCCAAAATACCCAACTTGATTCAAAAATCATTTCAAACACCTTGAAAACACCCAAAACTACCAAAAATCATCAAAATTGGTCAAATTACCAAAATACCCCTCACTCCAAGATTCCAAAAGTTTCAAAAAATCTCAAAAATTCCCAAAACCCCATAAATATTCCTAATTTCATTTTTCTCAACTATCACATAACCCATTTTGGCCGATTTGACCATCTTTGACCAAAGCCCCCAAATTGCCCTTTAAAGGCCCATATTTTCACAAAATTACCTCAAATGTTTATCTTATTGGTCTCAATTTACCCCAATTTTAATTCTAAACTTAAATTCACTCTTTATATGACCAATCTAGATCAAATCCTAGCTCATTTGGTCCATGATTTCAGCCCAATTTTGAGCTAAACCAAAATCCCATTTTTAGCCCTATGGCTTGGTTACACCAAATTGAACCCACAGCTCACTCAATTAGCCACAATTTGGATTAAAAAATCTTCATAACATCCCCATACATCAAAATTGACCTTTAATTGGCCTTGTTGAGATATCAATTTCATTTGATTTCATCTTAAGTCCAAAAGCCCCAAATTTGCCTCAAATTGACGATGTCTCAAAATCTCACCAAATCTATGGCCTTAGCTCCCAAATTTCCACCCCATCCCTTCATCAAAAACCTTTACAACATCTCCCTTGATCATTCGAACCATTCAATTTGGACTTAGCCCAAGGCTATCTTAACCTAGACCCATGTCTAGCCCAACATGCCCAAATTGACCAAATTTCAAAAATCTCTCAAATTTACCTACCAATTTAACTCAAAATCACTTCAACCCTTCACCAAAGATCTTTATAACAATCATCTACACAACACTGAACAATCAATAGGGTCCGTTGACATGGCTAAACTATCCCAAACCCAAACTTTGATCACTTGAACCCATGCATTAAACATGACCAAACCACCATAAAGCAATCAAATTAACTCCACCTCAGTTATTGGTTAGACCCTAATACTGAGACAAAACCCATCTAACCACCTAAACTAAGCCACAAACCAAAATTCTGCCAAATTAAGGGATATTATTTCCAAAAATGCACATGCTTAAGACACCCTTACCAAAATTAAACTCCATTGCATTAAATATCTTTGACAGATTCCCCTGGATGCCGTGAGGTTCTAACCACCTCCCCAAGCCATGGCTGACCAGCCTAGTCACCGGACAAGCCAAAATTGAGGGCCACCCCATCTTAAATTCACCCAAATTAAACCTAGAGGTCTGCTCAACCAAATTAAATTGTAGAGCTCCTTTGTCCTCCGCCTATGCACCACAATGCACCCAAACATTTTCCCTGAGAGCCACCCCATAGCCATTTCTATAAAATCTCACCTCCACAGCCATGGGAGAGTTGCTAAAATTTTCTCAGAGAGAGCTTTCCAAATCACTCATAGAGCTTCTTTGTGACCTCCACAGCCTACTCCAATCACTCCATTTCCTTGATTCCCCCTATGTAACCCTAATTTGGAGCTTGAAAATTAGGGCAGAAACATGACATCCCTAAAAACTCCACCGAACCTCAATTGCTTGTGCCCACACCTTCACACAGCTAGAGAAGACAAAGGCCCATCAAATTACCCTCTGAAATACCCTCTACAATAGCTTTATAACAACACCCAAAATCAGACTTGATCAAAATCTCACCTAGGCTTTACACCAACACTAGAGGCTCAATCCCTAGCCTCCTTAGATCCAAACGAATGTGCCAAGAACCTCTGATTGAAGCTTCACTTCTCAGAGCCAAGGTATAAAACTTCTCTTACTCCCGAGCTTATTTAAACTCTCCATTTTTTTTAGTTGATTTCATGGCATCATAACTATATGGATATGTTCTTCTACTCTAGACGAGCATTTTGTAAAAAAATTATTTCATTTGGTTGAGAAATGACGGAGATATCATGCTTGAAAGATGGACAGTTCTCAGGCTAAGCTAGCGGGGATGATGAAGGAGCGTCCTTCAATCGGGCGTGGATCGGATGGACAGTCGAGATCAAGCCGGATAGCGCTTCAAAACATAAACTGCAGGACGAGTCAGCATTGAGGTGGATTGCGACGTCGAATAGGAGTGTGCCGCATGGACCTTCAAATATGTCGTAGGTTGAGGTGGCGCCGAGCATTTAAATAAATAAATAGGGATTTAATTCATTAAGAAAATAATCCCTAACTTCTAAAATTCATATGTTGGTGTAGAAAAATCACAAAAATAAGATAAAAATACCCTCTTGCTCAGAGAAGAGAGGAGAAAAATTTAGAAGTGATTTGGATTTCATTTGATGCATATTTTATTTTTAATTAATTAAGCACTGATTTCAATGTTTTCATTTCCATGCATGTAGTAATCACACTATAGCTTAAAATTTTAGCATGTTGTTGTCTCTAAATTCTCTGATTTTTCTAAAGTCAAAGATGGTCCCTAGACAAATAATCATATTTTTCAAGTTTATATGCATTATTTGTTTAAACTAATCATTGAAATTAGCATGTTGCTTAGAAAAATCCAAGATAATTTTGGAAGGTTTATGATGACTAGAGAACCGTTGAGAAAATTTCCCATGAGTCAAGTCATTTAAAATGCACCTAATCTTTACAAACCCTAAACCACTAAAATAATTAATTTTGAAAAATACAAACAACAAAATGGTTTGATTTTTTATCTCCACTATTTCTTTAGGAACCAGACGATTTACCATAAAAATTTCAATGCATTTTAAGTTCATTCGATAACTTAAATTATTTTTTCAATTTAAATAACATTTTTTGCACTAAAATGATTTTTAATAATTAAAATATAAATTGAAAAAATAAAAAACTTATTTTTTTGTGTTCTCTTTGATCAAGGGTATTTTTTTAAAACAAAATGATATTTAAAATAGAAAACATAATTTTTAGCCTATTTTAAATATTTAAATAGTTAAAAATCCTTATAAAACCACAAAAATAGTAAAACTCATTAAAATGTTTTAAAGTACTTCCTAAGAACTTAGGAACAATCAGAATATTTTTGTTGATTTTCTAAATAAAGAAACTAAATTTCAAAGCTAAAAAATAATTTGTAAAGGTTAAAAATGAGTTTTTAGTAATAATAATTCCAATAAATCAAATAAAATTTAGAAAGATAGAAAATTTTCTCCTTTGAGTTCTCTAACCTAAGGAGGACTTTTCAAAATTATGAAAGTTAATTTCCCCGTTTAAAATATTTTATATTTAATAAATAACCCAAAATTTAAAAAAATTCTTAAAATTCAAATTAAATTAAAAAATCATGAAATTTGGACCGAAGGCTTTTTTGGTCAAGTCTACCTCCAACAAAAAATTCAATGGAATAGGGTTTACCTTGGTCAAGTTAAGAATTTTCTTTGAAAATCCAATTTTTGCAAGATAATACTTATATAAATTAAAATAAATTTTGAAAAATCACATTTTCTCCTCTGATATCTTAATTGACTCATGAATGAGGAACGATAAAAATTTCAAAGTCATTTGGATTAAATTTGATGAATTGTGAAGTGTTAGAGCCTTGTGGGCAAATGTGTAATTTTGGAAATTTAGCCTTAATTAACATTTAGGCTTAATTCAAAGAGGGAAATGGGTAACCTCTGATCTTAACTTGGACGTTTGAAACACAAGGGTTTAATTCGTAGAAACCAACCTCACTTTCTTAATTGAAAAGATAAGTTAATAATTTTTTAAATTATTTAAATTTGGAAGTTTGTTAAAATAAATGAACCTAAGACTTGGGGATAAGACATTTGAACTCCATTGCATTAAATTACTTTGACAGATTCCCTAAGATGCCCTGAGCTTCTAGACACCTCCCCTAGCCAGTGCCGGCCAGCCTAGTCACCAGAGAAGCCAAAACCGAGAGCCACCCCCTCTTAAATTTCACCCAAGTTAAACCTAGAGGCCTGCTCAGCCAAATTAAATTGTAGAGCTCCTTTGCCCTCTGCCTGAGCACCACAACACACCCAAACATTTGCCCTGAGATCCACCCCATAGCCGTTTCTATATAATCTCACCTCCACGGCCATGGGAAATGTGCTAAAATTTTCTTGGAGAGAGCTTCCCAAATCACTCACAGAGCTTCTTTGAGACCTCCACAGTCCATTGCAATCACTCCATTGTTTTGATTCCCCCTTTGTAACCCTAATTTTGAGCTTGAAAATTAGGGCAAAAACATGACATCCCTGAAAACTCCACCAAACCTCAATTGCTTGTGCCCACTCCATCACAACAACAAGAGAAGACAGAGCCCCAATAAATTACCCTCTGAAATAGCCTCTACAATAGCTCTAGACCAAGACCCAAAATCAGCCTTGATCAAAATCACACCTAGGCTTTACACCAAGACTAGAGGCTCAATCCCTAGCCTCCTTAGATCCAAACGAACGTGCCAAGACCTCTGATTGAAGCTTCACTTCTCAGAGCCAAGGTATAAAACCTCTCTTACTCCCGAGCCTATTTAAACTCTCCATTTTTCTTAGTTGATTTCATGGCATCATAACTATATGGATATGTTCTTCTATTATAGACGAGCATTTTAAAAAAAATACAGTTCATTTGGTTGAAAAATGAGGGAGATATCAAGCTTGAAAGATGGACAGTTCTAAGGCTAAGCTATCAGGGACGATGAGGGAGCGTTGTTCATTCGGGCATGTATCGGATGGACGGTTGAGATCAAGCCAGACAGCGCTTCAAAACATAAACCACAGGCTGAGTAAGCACTGAGGTGGATTGCGGCGTCGAATAGGAGCGTGCCGCATTGACCTTCAAAGCTGTCGTAGATTGAGGTGGCGTCGAGCATTTAAATAGATAAATAAGGATTAAATTCATTCAGAAAATAATCCTTAACTTCTAAAATTCATATCTTGGTGTAGAAAAATCACAAAAAAAAAAAAAATACCCTCTTGCTCAGTGAAGAGACGAGAACAATTTAGAACTGATTTCTACTCCATTAGATGTATATTTTATTTTTAATTAATTAAACATTGATTTGAATGTTTTGGTTCTCCATGCATGTAGTGATCACACTATAGCTTGAAATTTTAGCATGTTGTTGTCTCTACATTCCCTGATTTTTCTAAAGTCCAAGAAGGTCCCTAGACAGAGAATCAAGTTTTTCTAGTTTTGATGCATTATTTGTTTAAACTAATCATTGAAATTAGCATGTTTCTTATAAAAATCCAAGATAATTTTGGAAGGTTTATGATGACTAGAGAGCCCTTGGAAAAATTTTTCATGATTCAAGTCATTTAAAATGCACCTAATCTTTACAAAACCTAAATCACTAAAATAATTAATTTTGAAAACTACAAATAACAAAATGATTTGATTTTTTATCTCCACTATTTTTTAGGAACCAGACGAATTACCATAAAAATTTCAATGCATTTTAAGTTCATTCGATAACTTAAATTAAGTTTCAATTTAATTAACATTTTTTGCACTAAAATGTTTTTTAGTAATTAAAATATAGATTGAAAAATTACAAAACTTACTTTTTTTTGTTCTCTTTGATCAAGGGTATCTTTTTAAAATAAAATTGATATTTAAAATAAAAAACATAATTTTTAGTCTATTTTAAATATTTAAATAACAAAAAATCCCACAAAAATTACAAAAATAATAAAACTCATGAAAATGTTTTAAATTGCTTCCTAAGAACTTAAGAACAATTGAAAGTTTTTTGTTGATTTTCTAAAAAATGATACTGAATTTCAAAGCTAAAAATAATTTTTAAAGGTTAAAAATGAGTTTTCAGTAATAATAATTCCAATAAATCAAATAAAATTTAGAAAGATATAAAATCTCCTCCTTTGAGTTCTCTAACCTAAGGAGGACTTTTCAAAATTATGAAAGTTAATTTTCCCCATTTAAAAAATTTTATATTTAATAAATAACCCAAAATTTAAAATAATTCTAAAAATTCAAATTAAGTTAAAAAAATCATGAAATTTGGACCGAAGGCTTCTTTGGTCTAAGTCTACCTCTAATAAAAATTTCAATGGATTAGGGTTTATCTTGGTCAAGTTAAGAATTTTCTTTGAAAAATTCTATTTTTGCAAGACAATACTTATATAAATTAAAATAAATTATAAAAGATCACATTTTTTTCCTCTCATGTCTTAATTAACCCATGAAAGAAGTACGATCAAAATTTCAAAGTCATTTGGATTAAATTTGATGAATTATGAAGTGTTAGAGCCTTGTGGGCAAATGTATAATTTTGGAAATTTAGCCTTAATTAATATTTAGGCTTAATTCAAAGAGGGAAATGGGTAACCTCTGATCTTAATTTGGATGTTTGTAACATAAGGGTTTAATTGGTAGAAACCAACCTCACTTTCTTAATTGAAAAGATAAGTTAATTAATTTCTAAATTATTAAAATTTGGAAGTTTGTTAAAATAAATTAAACTAAGACTTAGGGGTAAGACATTTGAACTCCATTGCATTAAAATGCTTTGACAGATTCCCCTGGATGCCCTGAGCTCTTAGCCACCTCCCCTAGCCATTTCCGGCCAGCCTAGTCACCGGAGAAGCCAAAAATCGAGAGCCACCCCCTCTTAAATTTCACCCATATTAAACCCAGAGGTCTGCTCAGCCAAATAAAATTGTAGAGCTCCTTTGCCCTCCGCCTAAGCACCACAACACACCCAAACATTTGCCCTGAGAGCCACCACATAGCCATTCCTATAAAATCTCACCTCCACGACCTTGGGAGAGGTGCTAAAATTTTCTCAGAGAGAGCTTCCCAAATCACTCACAGAGCTTCTTTGAGACCTCCACGGTCCATTCCAATCACTCCATTGTTTTGATTCCCCCTCTGTAACCCGAATTTTGAGCTTGAAAATTAGGGCAGAAACATGACATCCCTAAAAACTCCACCAAACCTCAATTACTTGTGCCCACACCATCGTAACAGCAAGAGAAAGCAAAGCCCCAGCAAATTACCCTCTGAAATAGCCTCTACAATAGCTCTAGACCAAGGCCCAAAATCAGCCTTGATCAAAATCACACCTAGGCTTTACACCAAGACTAGAGGCTAAATCCCTAGCCTCCTTAGATCCAAACGAACGTGCCAAGACCTCTGATTGAAGCTTCACTTCGCAGAGCCAAGGTGTAAAACCTCTCTTACTCCTGAGCCAATTTAAACTATCCATTTTTTTTCGTTGATTTCAAGGCATCATAACTATATGGATATGTTCTTCTAGTCTAGGTGAGCATTTTAAAAAAAATTAAGTTCATTTGGTTGAAAATTAGGGAGATATCCAGCTTGAAAGATGGACAGTTCTCAGGCTAAGCTATCGCGGACGATGAGGGAGCGTTGCTCAATCGGGCGTGTATCGGATGGACGGTCGAGATCAAGCCATACAGCGCTTCAAAACATAAACCACAGGCCGAGTCTACACTAAGGTGGATTGCCGCGTCGAATAGGAGTGTGCCGCGTTGACCTTCAAAGCTGTCGTAGATTGAGGTGGCGTCGAGCATTTAAATAGATAAATAGGGATTAAATTCATTCAGAAAATGTTCCCTCACTTCTAAAATTCATATCTTGGTGTAGAAAAATCACAAAAAAAAGAAAAATACCCTCTTGCTCAGTGAAGAGAGGAGAACAATTTAGAAGTGATTTGGACTCCATTTGATGTATATTTTATTTTTAATTAATTAAACACTAATTTGAATGTTTTGATTCTCCATGCATGTAGTAATCACACTATAGCTTGAAATTTTAGCATGTTGTTGTTTCTACATTCCCTTATTTTTCAAAAGTCAAAGAAGGTCCCTAGACAGAGAATCATATTTTTCAAGTTTATATGCATTATTTGTTTAAACTAATCATTGAAATTAGCATGTTTCTTAGAAAAATCCAAGATAATTTTGGAAGGTTAATGTTGACTAGAGAGCCCTTGAGAAAATTTCTCATGATTCAAGTCATTTAAAATGCACCAAATCTTTACAAACCCTAAATCACTAAAATAATTAATTTTGAAAACTACAAACAACAAAATGATTTGATTTTTGATCTCCTCTATTTTGTAGGAACCAGACGATTTACCATAAAAATTTCAATGCATTTTAAGTTCATTTGATAACTTAAATTAAGTTATCAATTTAATTAACATTTTTTGCACTAAAATGATTTTTAATAATTAAAATATAAATTAAAAAATTACAAAACTTATTTTTTTGTGTTCTCTTTGATCAAGGGTATTTTTTAAATAAAATGATATTTAAAATAAAAAACATAATTTTTAGCCTATTTTAAATATTTAAATAATTAAAAATCCCTAAAAATACAAAAATAGTAAAACTCAAGAAAATGTTCTAAATTGCTTCCTAAGAACTTAGGAACAATTTGAAGATTTTTGTTGATTTTCTAAATAAAGAAACTAAATTTCAAAGCTAAAAAACAATTTTTAGAGTTTAAAAATTAGTTTTCACTAATAATAATTCCAATAAATCAAATAAAATTTAGAAAGATATAAAATCTTCTCCTTTGAGTTCTCTAACATAAGGAGGACTTTTCAAAATTATGAAAGTTAATTTTCCCCATTTAAAATATTTTATATTTAATAAATAACCCAAAATTTAAAATAATTCTTAAAATTCAAATTAAATTAAAAAGATCATGGAATTTGGGCCGAAGGCTTCTTTGGTCTAAGTCTACCTCCAATAAAATTTTCAATGGATTAGGGTTTACCTTGGTCAAGTTAAGAATTTTCTTTGAAAAATCCTATTTTTGCAAGACAATACTTATATAAATTAAAATAAATTTTGAAAGATCACATTTTCTCCTCTGACGTCTTAATTGACCCATGAATGAGGTACGATAAAAACATCAAAGTCATTCGGATTAAATTTGATGAATTATGAAGTGTTAGCGCCTTGTGGGCAAATGTGTAATTTTGAAAATATATCCTTAATTAACATTTAGGCTTAATTCAAAGAGGGAAATGGGTAACCTTTGATCTTAATTTAGATGTCTGAAACTCAAGGGTTTAATTGGTAGAAACTAACCTCACTTTCTTAATTGAAAAGAAAAGTTAATAAATTTCTAAATTATTAAAATTTTGAAGTTTATTAAAATAAATGAACCTAAGACTTAGGGGTAAGACATTTGAACTCCATTGCATTAAATTGCTTTGACAGATTCCCCTGGATTCCCTGAGCTCCTAGCCACCTCCCCTAGCCATTGATGGCCAGCCTAGTCACCGGAGAAGCCAAAACCGAGAGCCACCCCAACTTAAATTTCACCCAAATTAACCTAGAGGCCTGCTCAGCCAAATTAAACTATAGAGCTCCTTTGCCCTCCGCCTAAGAACCGCAATGCACCCAAACATTTTCCCTGAGAGCCACCCCATAGCCATTTCTATAAAACCTCACCTCCACGGCCATAGGAGAGGTGCTAAAATTTTCTCAGAGAGAGCTTCCCCAATCACACACAGAGGTTCTTTGAGACCTCTAGGGCCCATTCCAATCATTCCATTGCCTCTATTCCCCCTCTGTATCCCTAATTTTAAGCTTGAAAATTAGGGCAGAAACATGACATCCCTAAAAACTCCACCAAACCTCAATTGCTTGTGCCCACACCTTCACAACAGCAAGAGAAGACAAAGCTCCATCAAATTGCCCTCTGAAATAGCTTCTACAATAGCTCTATACCAACACCCAAAATCGGTCTTGATCAAAATCACACCTAGGCTTTACACCAAGACTAGATGCTCAATCCTTAGCCTCCTTAGATCCAAAAAAATGTGCCAAGACCTCTGATTGAAGCTTAACTTCTCAGAGCCAAGGTATAAAACCTCTCTTACTCCCG
>NEWO01000707.1:304684-331175 GCA_003013225.1 Phalaenopsis aphrodite
ATTTGGTCATGTGGTAGTTGAGAGAAATAAAGTTGGGAATATTTGGGATTTATTGGCATTTTCTGTAAATTTTTTGAAATTTTTGGGATTTTGGGCCCAAGAGGGGTACTTTGGTAATTTGGGGGTGTTTTAGGGGTAAAAGGCCAAGATGGGTATTTCGGTAGATTTCAGGTACCAACCATCACCAATAAGTCATGGAACAATGGAAACCCCATTTTGGGTCCTCTACATAGTGGTCTTAGCCAAACCATAGCCTTAGGGCTAGTAGGCTTAGGGGACCATCTACATGAGTATCCCAAAAAATCAAAGGATCTAGGATAGAAATTTAGGGTTTAGGGTACTAGTGATTGGGGGTGCAGATATGTGTAGTGAGTGCCTTAGCTCCAGACCAACACCCAAGGTCAACCCTAAGGTCCAGCAATCCTAAGGGTGACTCACCTTGACTTTCCCCCACAGTGACCCCACCTACTAAGTATTTAGAGGTCGAGAGCAACATGTGGAACTTCAGGTTGAGTAGAGATGAGTTTGAAATTTCTAGTGGTGAGGTTTCCATGTTTATTTTTCTAGGAATAGTCAATAGGAAAGCCCTATGGCTAGACCTTTGGCTACTAAAAGGGAAAAAAACTAAACCTCAACCAAATTGAGGTCAACAATGGATGGATCGTCGGAATACAACAAAAGCAAGATGGCTTCTGAGGATGCAGCACTTACAGCCTTCAGAACACCGATCAAAATTTTCTACTACCAAGTGATGTCGTTCGGCCTAATGAACGCCGTAGCAACTTATCAGCGCGCAATGATGAAAATTTTTACGACCTCATTCACAACCAAGTATAATGCTACGTGGATGATTTGGTCATAAAAAGTAAACCAAAAATAAACCATTTGTACAATTTGAGGATTGTGTTTGAATGGTTATGATGATATGACCTTAAAATGAATCCCTTAAAGTGCGCCTTTGGCGTTACCTCTGGAAAATTTTTGGGAATCATTATCCGTCATCGGGGAATCGAGATCGACCCACATAAAATTAACGTTTTCTTGGAAATGCCTCCTCCTAAAACCTTGAAACAACTACGTTCCATCTAGGGGAAGTTGGCATATCTGAGATGCATTATTTCTAATCTCTCAGGTAGGTGTCAGCCTTTCTTGGCATTAATTAAAAATGATGCTAAATTTTTTTGGGAAGAGAAATGTAAGCGGGCCTTCATGGATGTTAAACAATATTTAATGACACCTCCTGTCTTGGCAGCCCCAATTACAGAGAAACCGTTGATACTTTATAACGCGGCCTTAGAAGACTCTCTTGGAGCCCTCTTAGCCCAAGTCAATGATGAGGGTAAAGAAAATGTACTCTACTACTTGAGTGGTCGCCTAATACCGACGGAGATAAGGTATTCAACTTTTGAGAAGCATTGTCTGACATTGATTTTTAATGCTCAAAAGCTTAGACATTAAATGATTTCTCATAAGATTACCGTAATCTCAAATGTTAAACCATTGGAATATCTAATGACCCGACCAACACTCTCCAGATGTTTAGAAAGATGATCAATGATCTTATTTCAATTTGATATAACTTTTGTTTCCCTCCGTGCTATCAAGGGACAGATACTAGTAGACTTTCTCGCTACACACCCAATGCCAGCTGGATCCTCTCTCAATGACGAGTTACCGGAAGAGAAAATATTACAAATGAAATTCTCCATTGCGCAACGCTGGGAGATGTACTTCGACGGTGCTTCATCAGCCAGAAAAGACAAAGGGTCAGACACTTTTATACCAGGTAAAGCAGAGATTGGTTTGATCTTCATCACGCCAGATAAGGGTATGTTGAGGTTCTCATACCACCTGACAAAGTCATGCACCAACAATGAAGCAGAATATTAAGCTTTAATCACCGGATCAGGGATGACAATCTCAATGAATATAACAAACATTATAATCTATGGTGACACCCAACTCGTCATCTAGTAAATCGCTGGACAATACAAAATTCTGAAACTAAGATTAGCAGAATACCATCAGTACACGATGAAGCTCCTCGAGCAATATCCTAATGAATCTTTCCACCGGATCCTTAGGGGAGATAATGCCCATGCCGATGCTCTAGGAAAACTTGCTAAAGAAATGGCATGTCCCTCGTAGGGTTCCATTGAAATCACAATGCAAAAAAAATAAGTCTTGTCTCCGATCAAGCTCAAAACTCTACACAAGCTCGAAAAAGAAGAAATAATAAATATAGTTGCTGACATCAATGAAGATTGGTGCAAGTCATTAATAGAATATTTGCGTACTCGAAAGCTGTGAGAAGATAAGTCTTAAGCACACCACAACACAGGAAGGGCTATGTCTTACGCTCTAATGGGAAACATTCTCTACAAAAGATCATTTGAGCAAATGTGGCTACAATGTTTGAACAAAGCCGAAGCACAAAATATTGTCAAAGAGGTACATGCTGGATTGGGTGGCGCTCACGAGTCAGGGCCAAAAATAAAAATGAAGATCAAAAGACTCGAGTATTATTGGCCAGCAATGATGTCCAATTGCATGGATACAACCAAAAAAATGTCTCCAATGCCAAGTGTATGGTGTGGTCTTACACCAACCTTCGAATGTGCTACACTCAATTGTTGTCTTATGGCTATTCGCGTGTTGGGGTACGTACATAATAGGTTCGATAGAACCTCCATCTTCCAAAGGACATAGGTTTATACTTGCCGCTACAGATTATTTCTCTAGATAGGTAGAGGCAGTACTGTTACATGAGGTTATGACACAGCATGTCCTTTAATTTTTCAAAAGCCAAATTGTCTACTGTTTCAGAGTATTGCAAAGAATAATTTTCGACAATGGGACAGCTTTCAGAAGCACAAAGATCAATAATTTTATCAAAAGACACGGGATAGATTGGAGATACTCTATGATTTACTATCTCAGAGTAAATGGTCTAGTTGAAGCCTTCAACAAAACACTGGTACAAATTTTTGAAAAAAATTTGGATGAAAATAAAAGGGATTGGCACAAAAAACTATTAGAAGCCTTGTAGGCCTACCAAATGACTTTTAGGACTCCCACTCAGTGTACACCCTATATGATTGTGTATGGGTCCGAGGCTGTGCTACCGTTAAAAATCCAGAAACTGTCTCTCGGAGTAGTTGTTGCCAATCAACTCACGACAGGAGAAAGTGTAAAACTCAAACTTGAAGAACTAGAGAGTCTTGAGGGAAAACGACTAGAAGTACAACAACATTTGGAGCTTTACCAGATGAAGAAGGTACAAGCCCATGACAAAGTGGTCCGCACAAGGACATTCAAAGTTGGTGATCTCGTACTTGTGCTCAAAAGGCCTATTCTTTCACGACGCAAAATAAGTGAAAAATTCGAGCCAATTTGGGACGAACCATTTATCGTTGAAAAGGTATACAAAGGAGGAGCCTAATAGTTAGTGAACTTCCAAGGAGAAAGACCCATTTTACCAATAATGGACGATATCTGAAAACCTATTATGCAGCCTGATGCCACTGCCCCGTCCTAACTTAAAAACTTAAAAACTTGAATGGTTTGCGGGTAACCAAGCCGCCAAAACGCCAAGAACCGGGCCAAAATTTAGAAATAAACCCAAAAAAAAGAAAAATTTAAAAAAATATGATGAACTTTAAATTTTCCCCTTTCCACTTTTTAGTATAATGTTCCACAAAATTAAATTCATACATAAATAAATAAATCATTTCACTAAAATAAGTAAAAATTCACTTTAATAGATACTTTGTTTTGTTCTTGTATATGCCAAGTTGGCCCACTGACATTTTTCCTATCTTCTGCTGTAAAATGTCGGGAAAGAGGCTGATCTTTGCTTTCAAAGATGGCTAGAGCCTCACACTAAATGAGGAGATGGCACCGCAGGGCACTACCATAGACTTCAACATGGATTTTAACCAGGTTGACATGGACTATAAATGTCTTCTCATGAATGTAGTTAGTTGTAGGAAGAAAGAGGGATTACCTTCACTGCTGAGGGTGACCGCCAAAGATAATATATGACACAAAGGCAAGAACGTGATAACAGAGCAAGATCCAATGGAAGGGCCCAACCGTCTGCCCTTCATGGTACCTACACCAGCTAGAGGCCTAGTAATCGCCTATAACGAGCGATTGCCAAGTACTTTGCCTCACAGGATGCAATGCAGAAATACCAGCCGCAAGAAGTAGATGGCTTTTCAATGACAAGAACACAGACGTCAGAGAGAGACAAAAAACTTACTCACCCTATTCCTGAGGGGCATGTTTATGATTAGGACATGAAATAAACTTCTGTCAGCCTATCCACCATAGATGAAGAATCGAGGTTTGTTGTAGAGTCAGATACACTTTCAGATTTAGATGTTTTATGCAAGGGTTGCCAATCGTGCACGCTGAAATACCGGTCGGGACATCAGCCACAGGGGCATTTTTAGAATGCCTGGATTGCAATATTCTACAATTACAACGTTTCAGTATATTTGAAGAGTATACCTCCAACACCGATGGGTCTCAGAGTTCATATTTTATGATGGATGAGCCATACGTCCCACAAGGGACAAATCAGTAAATATCATGGAGCCCAAGGTCATACATCACCCTAGATGCCGAGTCTCGTATTCCAGATCAACCAGTGCCAGTTTTGGTTCTAGCCAATGCTCTGAGGGATGAATGCCCGTGATGGCTACCTACTCCTAGTATGATGGAGTACTACAAAATAAGCAAAGTAAATAAAAGAGAATTTAAATTTTACAAAGAAGTCCAGGGAAAATTCATCAACATACTTGAAGGATTAGAACTCTATACCAGAGTCTTCTCAGAGAGTAACGAACAAAGTAATCTTGACAGCCTTTTTGACCTAAGAGATAGAGGTTGAGCAGATTTACTTATGGTAAGGACCTATTCATAGCCGAGGAAATGGATGCGATGAAAAGGGAGGATTACTATCCAGTGTGGCTGCTTCCACAACTTCACAAATGACAGACAGGGGAATCCACCTGAGATCCTCAGACACGATCAAGTAGATCCACTACCGCCAATGATAAAATGGATGATCCAAGGAATGGTCAGATCGAGTACTCTGCTTGCTACCTACATTCCAAAAAGCTGCATCATCAACATATATGACGAGGGAGACTGCATACCTCCTTACATTGATCATCATGATTTTGTAAGACCCTTCTTCACGACCTCATTTCTGAGCAAGAGCAATATATTATTTGGGAAAGAAATTAACATCGTTTTCTCTGGTGAGTTCAGAGGCTATGTGGAAATTCCTCTGCCACTCAGTTCAACCTTGGTTCTTCAAGGCAACGGTGCAAATATCGACAAACATTGCATTCCAGGGGTACGACACCATAGGGTGTCTGTGACCTTCTGAAGGATGGATGATGACAAAATGCCATATGGATTTTAGCCATACCCAAAATAAGAAGAGCTACTGTCGTAAGAGCTGTGAGAGGATTGCACCTCTAAGTACATGCAAAGGGAACTCTTACCCTAGAGCATGGCTTAGAAGGTCTGCTCGATCAAGAGCTCGTCGTACTTGGTATAGATGGTCAGTCGGTTCACTTTTTTTAAAAGCAAAATGATATGTATTTGATATATTCATCCTATAATGTATTTATGACATGAGATGATCTGGATATAGTTCAACATAGACTTTATATTGTACCTTTTTTGAGACAATTGCCTATGTTTGATATGTGACATCTTATTGAAGTAGATTAATGGAAATTTCTCTCATAAATGTGCCTTTTTGTCAATTGGCTTTTTGTGCGATGGATGGAAGTCACGAACCACGTGTTGGTTCAGAATTTCAATGAACGAAGAACGAAACAACAAACCTTTAATAAGAAATAAATTTAAAAAATATTTTTTTATATAAACAACAAAACAAATTTCTTTTGAAAATCAACCAACTAAAATTAGAATTTTAAAGACATATTTTGAAAAATTAAATGTGATAAAAACAACAAGAAAAGAAAATGAATTTGTCAAGTGGATTCACTCATTTTTGGAGTTTCTTACTTTTTGTGCGTGCAGCACAACCATCTTTATCTGCATTAAATCTTTTCACATCCCTGCAGAATTTCACATTCTGCAAAAAACCCCACAAATCTCATCAAATCTTCTTCAACAAAATCAACCTTTTCACATGATACATTTTTACAAATTCAACATGACAAACTCTCTACACTGTTTTTATATAACTCTTGGGTTCAGTACCCAAATTTTGACTCCCCATATCCGAGGATTGGTGTGAGGCCCCCCTTAAATGAATGTTAAGGATTCTGGTTCCTTCAAATATCAAATTCTCTGAAGATCAGTGTGAGGACCCCTTCAATGGATTTAAAGGCTTCTGATTCCTTCAAATTTCAAATTCTCCGAAGATCGGTGTGAGGCGCCCTTCAATGCTTGTTAGGACTTCTGATTTCCTCAAATTTCAAATTATCTGAAGCTTGGTGTGAGGCCCCCTTCAATGGATGTTAAGGCTTTTGATTCCTTTAAATTTAAAATTCTCCAATGACCAGTGTGCGGCCCCCTTGAATGGATGTTAAGGCTTTCTATTCCTTCAAATTTCAAATAATCTGAAGATCGGTGTGAGGCCCCATTCAATGGATGTTAGGGCTTTCGATTGCTTCAAATTTCAAATTATCTGAAGATCGGCGTGAGGCCCCCTTCAATGGATGTTTAGGCTTTCGATTCCTTCAAATTTCAAATTCTCTAAAGATCGGTGTGAGGCCCCCTTCAATGGATTTTAAGGCTTCCAATTCCTTTAAATTTCAAATTATCCAAAGATTGGTGTGAGGCCCCCTTCAATGGATGTTAGGCTTCCTATTCCTTCAAATTTCAAATTCCCGAGGATCGGTGTAAGGCCCCCTTCAATGGATTTTACAGCTTTTGATTTCTTCAAGTTTCAAATTATCTGAAGAACGGCGTGAGGCCCCCTTTAATGGATGTTAAGACTTTCGATTCCTTGAAATTTTAAATTCTCCGTGGATCGATGTGAGGCCCCCTTCAATGGATGATAAGGCTTCTGATTCCTTCAAATTTCAAATTTTTGAAGATCGGTGTGAGGCCACCTTTAATGAATGTTAAGGCTTCTAATTCTTTCTAATTTCATATTCCTAAGGATTGGTGTGAGGCCCCCTTCAATGGATTTTAAGGTTTTTGATTTCTTCACATATTCTATTCATATATTCCCCACAAATTCATATATGTGAATCAGCATATTTTCTGCATAAGCAAATATATTTTCTTGTTACCTCTTGAGTTGGATGTGAGTCCTAGTGCTTTTCTTCTCAAGGTAAAACATATATTTTCTTGTCACTACTTAGGTTGGATGTGATTCCAGGTGCTTTCCTTCCTAACGTGACGAATATATTTTCTTGTTACCTCGTGAGTTGGATGTGAGTCCTGGTGCTTTCCTTCTCAGTGTAACACATATATTTTATTGTCACCTCATAGGTTGGATGTGATTCATAGTGCTTTCTTTCCTAATGTGGTGCACATATTTTCTTGTTACTTATTGAGTTGGGTGTGACTCCCAGCACTTCCATCCTCAATGTAGCAGATACTTTCTTTGGATCCGGATGTGAGCATTTGTGTTTTCCATCTCGATTTGGTCCTCCTACACAATCCTATTCTCATCTTTTGAAATAAGTTTCAAGACCACCTTAACTGGATTATTGCATCTGATTCTTATTTCAAGATTGATACCTAACTTTCAATTCCCACCTCGGGGTTAGCACCTGTATACTGACTCCCATCCTTTATAAATACCTGAAATTTCATAACTTAAATTTCACTTTTTGATCTTCAGTGAGAGACCCTACTCCTTTATTTCAATCAGAAGATCATCTGCTAATTTCCTAGGGGAAACAAATCACACACACAAAACTCTAAACATACTTCCAGGTTTGTTGATTTAGGGGTTTGTATTGGTTTTGTTGATCACTTCGGTCAACGCTAATACGCGTGGTGTGCTTGCCCAGCACACTACAACTATTAGGGGTCCATTTTTTGACCTCACTTTTGGTTGGGGTTTAGTTTTTCCTCTTTAGTAACCTAAGGTCTAGCTATAGGACTTTCCTATTGACTATTCTTAGAAAACTTTACAAGGAACCCTCACCATTATAAATTCTTCACTCTTCTCTACTCAACTTGAAGTTTCACATATTGGTCCTAACCTCTAGCACTTAGTAGGTAAGGCCATTATGGGGGAACTCAAGATGAGTTACCCTTAGGATTGCTGGACCTTAGGGTTGACCCTAGGTGTTGGTCTAGGGCTAAGGCACTCTCTTGCAATCAATTACACTCACAATCACTCATTATCCTAAACTTAAACTTCTAGCCTTTAGTCCCTTGACACTTTTGGGAGACTCATGTAGGTGGTCCCCTAAACCCACTAGCCCTAGGCTAGGGTTTGGCTAAGAACACTACATAGAGGACCCAAAATTAGGTTTCCAATGGTCTATGACTTATTGATGGTGGTTGGCACTCTAACTCTACCAATACTCCCAACCTAACCTTTTGCCCCTAAATTCCCCTGAATTACCTAGATACCCTTGGGACCCCAAATTTCGCAAAAATTTCCAAATCTTCCCAAAATACCCAACTTAATTAAAAAATAATTTCAAACACCTTGAAAACACCCAAAATCACCAAAAGTGGTCAAATTACCAAAATACCCCTTCTTACTCCAAAATTCCATAAATTCCAAAAAATCCTAAAAATTCACAAAATACCCCAAATATTCCTAATTTCATTTTTTTCAACTATCACATGACCCACTTTGGCCAATTTAACCATCTTTGACTAAAACCCCCAAATTGCCCTTTAAAAGCCCATATTTTCCCCAAAGTACCTCAAATGTCTATCCAATTGGTCTCAATTTACCCCAATTCAATTCTAAACTTAAATTCACTCTTGATATGACCAATATAGACCAAATACTAGCTCAATTGGTCATTGATTTGAACCTAATTCTGAGCTAAACTAAGAACCCAATTTTGGCTCTATGGCTTGGTTCCACCAAATTGAACCCATAGCCCACTCAATTGGCAATAATTTGTGTTAAAAAAACCTTCATGACATCCCCATACATAAAAATTGACCTTAAATTGGCCTTGGTGAGACCTTAATTTCATTTGATTTCAACCTAAGTCAAAAAGCCCCAAAATTTCCCCAAATTGGCGATGTCTCAAAATCTCACTAAATTGATGGCCTTAGCTCAAAAATTTCCACTCAATCCCTTCATGAAAATCTTTACAACATCTCCCTTGATCATTTGAACCATTCAATTTGGACTTAGCCCAAGGCCAGCTCAACCTAGATCCGAGTCTAGCCCAACATGCCCAAATTGGCCAAATTTCAAAGATCCCTCAAATTGACCTACCAATTGAACTGAAAATCACTTCAACCCTTCACCAAAGATTTTCATAACAATCATCTACACATTATTGATCAATCAATTGGGTCAATTGACATGGCTAACCTAGCCCAAATGCAAACTTTCATCACTTGAACCCATGCATTGAACATGATCAAACCACCTTAAAACAATCTAATTAACTCCACTTCAGCCATTGGTTAGACCCTAAGACTGAGCCAAAACCCATCTAACCTCCTAAACTAAGCCATGGACCAAAATGCCTCCAAGTTAAGGGATCTTATTTCAAAAAAATTACATTCTTAAGATACTCTTACCAAAACAAAAGCCCATTGCATTAAATTGCTTTGACAGATTCTCCATGATGCCATGAGCTCCTAACCACCTCCCCCTACCATGGTCGGCCAGCCTTGTCGCTGGAGAAGCCAAAACTAAGGGCAACACCCTCTTGAATTTCACCCAAATCAAACCTAGAGTCCAACTCAGCAAAATCAAATTGTAGAGCTCCTTTGCCCTCCACCTAAGCGCCACAATGCACCCAAACATTTGCCCTGAGAGCCGCCACATGGACATTTTTATAAAAACTCACCTCCAAGGCCATGCGAGAGGTGCTAAAATTTTTTCAAAGAGAGCTTCCCAAATCACTCACAGAGCTTCTTTGAGACCTCCATAACCCATTCCAATCACTCCATTGCCTTGATTCCTTCTGTGTAACCCTAATTTTGAGCTTGAAAATTAGGGCAGAAACATGACATCCCTAAGAAATCCACAAAACTTCAATTGCTTGTACCCACACCTTCACAACAACAAGAGTAGACAAAGCCCTGTCAAATTACCCTCTGAAATTACCTCTACAATAGCTCTAGACCAAAACACAAAATCGGCCTTGATTAAAACCACACCTAGGCTTTACACCAAGAGTAGAGGCTTAATCCCTGACCTCCTTGGATCCCAGGGAATGTACCAAAAACCTCTGATTGAAGCTTCACTTCTCATAACCAAGGTATAAAACTTCTCTTACTCTCGAGCCTATTTAAACTCTCCATTTGTTTTGATTTGATTTCATGGCATAATAACTGTATGGATATGTTCTTCTACTATAGTCTAGCATTTTAAAAAAAATCATTTAATTTTGTTGAGAAATGAGGAAGATATCAAGCTTGAAAGATGGAATGTTCTCAAGCTAGGCTATCATGAAGATGACGGAGCGTCGTTCGATCGGGCGTGTATCAGATGGACGGTCGAGATCAAGCTAGACAGCGCTTTGGAACATAAACCGTGGGCCGAGTCAACACTGAGGTGGATGGCGGTGTCGAATGGGAGCGTGCCGTGTGGAGCTTCGGAGCCGCAGTAGGTTGAGGTGGTGTCATGCTATTAAATAGATAAATAGGGAATTAATTAATTCAGAAAATGATCCCTAGCTTTTAAAATTCATATCTTGGTGTAGAAAAATCACAAAAAAAAAATAAAAATACCTTCTTGCTCAGTGAATAGAGGAGAATAATGTGGAAATGATTGGAACCCGTTTAATGAATATTTTATTTTTAATTAATTAAACATCAATTTGAATGTTTTGATTCTCCATGCATGTAGTAATCACACTATAGCCTGAAATTTTAGCATGTTGTTGTCCCTGTCATAAGAAACATTCCCTAATTTTTACAAAGTTAGAGAAGTTCCCTAGACAGAGAATCATATTTTTCAAGTTTACATGCATTATTTACTTAAATTAATCATGGAAATTAGCATGTTGCTTACAAAAATCTAAGAAAATTTTGGAAGGTTTATGATGACCAGAGAGGAGTTGAGAAAATTTCTCATGACTCGTGTCATTCAAAATGCACCTAATCTTTACAAACCCTAAATCACTAAAATAATTAATTTTTAAAAATAAAAACAACAAAATGACTTGATTTTTAATCTCCACTATTTTTTAGGATCCAGAGAGCTCACCATTAAAATTTCAAAGCATTTTAAGTTCATTTAATAACTAAAATTAATTTTTTAAGTTAATTAACATTTTTTCCACTAAAAGGATTTTTAATAATTAAAATATAACTTGAAAAATTATAAAACTTGTTTTTTTTATTTCTTTGTGATCAAGGGTATTTTTTAAGATAAAATGATTTTTAAAATAAAAAACTTGATTTTTAGACTATTTTAAATATTTAAATAATTAAAAAACCCTAAGAAATCACAAAAATAATGAAACTCATGGAAATGTTCTAAATTGCTTCCTAAGAACTTAGGAAAAATTAAAAGATTTTTCCTGATTTTCAAAATAAAGATTTTGAATTTCAAAGCTAAAAAATAATTTTTAAAGGATAAAAATGAGTTTTCACTAAAAATAATTCCAAAGCATAAAATAAAATTTAGAAAATATAACATCTTCTCCTCTAAGTTCTCTGACCTCAGGAGGACTTGTCAAAAATATGAAAGTTAATTTTTCCCATTTAAAATATTTTATATTTAATAAATACCCTAGAAATTAAAATAATTCTTAAAATTTATATTAAATTCAAAAACTCATGAAATTTGGTCCAAATACTTCTCTGGTTTAAGTCTACCTCTGGTAAAAATTTCAAGGGATTAGGATTTATCTTGGTCAAGTTAGGAATTTTCTTTAAAAAATCCTATTTTTGCATGGAAAAAATTACATAAATTAAATTAAATATTGGAAAATCACATTTTCTCCTCTAATGTCTTAATTGACCCATTAATACGGTAGGATAAAAATTTTAAAGTAATTTGGATTAAATTTGAAGAATTATGAAGTGTTAGAGCCTTAGGGGCAAATGTGTAATTTTGGAAATTTAGCCTTATCTAAATTTAGACTTAATTCAAAGAGCGAAATGGGTAACCTCTGATCTTAATTTTGTTGTTTGAAATACAAGGCCTTAATTGATAAAAACCAACCTCACTTTCTTAGTTGAAAAGATAAGTTAATAAATTTCTAAATTATTAAAATTTGGAAATTTGTTAAAATAAATGAACCTAGGACTTAAGGGTATGACTTTTGAAGTCAATAATTAATCAAGTTAATACCCCTATTTTTATTTTCAAATAAAATTCAAATCATGATTCATTACCACCTAAAGCTTAACCTTTTTGAAAATTAAGTAAGACACACACTTAGTTCTTAAGGGCTTAGTAGTGAGTTAGGCTAAATCAAGGTTGATTAAATAAAGATTTGAAAAGTAAACATCATTTAAAATTAAAAATTCTTTCAAAAACTACAAGCCCAATTAGGACCAAAATTTGGCTAAGTGTTCTAATGACACTAACTTGACTCTTTAATGGACTTCACCCACATAATATTCAAATTTAAATTACAAATGATAATTACCATATTCTTAGGGATAATTGATACATTAATGTTCATTAAGCATTAGGGTGTTTATTGGAAGAATTATTAAGCGACATAATAAGTTTAAAAGAACTCGCGAATTTCCACCAGGCAGCGATAGAGTAGCACAGACCTGCTTCTTTCTCTAGATCTGTTGGATACCTCAGAGATCTACTAAACTTAATATATTTTGCTTGGCAACATCATCCTTAATAAAACTCCTAAGGACCCACCAAGATATGACCTAGGGTTAGATAGGTCGTTAAAATTTTACTTCTCTATTTCATATAAACTGCCTTAACATGCCTTTTGAGTTTCAGTTGGTGGAATAAGAAGACTCGCCAGGTATGCTTTTATAGTTTTCAGCGTTGTCTTTCTTTTACTTTCATATTATACTTTTATACATGCAAACTTGCATGCTAAACAATGATGTCACCCTGCATGAAAACTAAAACTATTAAGATTGCCACAAAACCAAAACCAAAACTAAAACTAAAATCAACAAAGATAAAATTCACCGGCACAACATTTAAAATATAAAATAACTTAAAATTTGATAACAAACATCACACAAAACTACAACTTCAACCAAATTAAGACATCTCTATCGAATGATCGAGAATCCCTCGGAAGAGGTAACCTACGGTTACTAATGAGGCTTCCCATCGTCTAAATGAAATTATGGAACTCGTTAAGTTGAGTTTAATATATTCATTTTGACTAAGTGAATCTAATAGAAAATAGTGGTGTCAGAATGAGGGAAACGTGAGATCCTAACCGGTGTCACTCTAATCAACTTTAACATGCCCCCATAAAATTTAAGGAACTTCAACCATTGGGCCACCTGATTTGACATTATAACTTAATACACTAGAAAACTTAAACTCATCGTAGCAAGGAGCTTAGAGCTAGCATGGTGGGCAGCATGGCCATCTTCAATAGCAAAACCTGTCTTTCCTAGCTAAACCAATCTTCCTTCCTTAGATATAAGCAACAAAGACATAGGACTTCGAGGTTGCTTGATTATGCAACGTAGATCCTCACCTTTTCTTTAGGCCTTTGTATATCCCTGCTACATAATGTAAGCCCTAACTCATCTTAGGATTCCAATGTTGTAGTTTGTCACGACCTAAATGCTCATATCTTCTAGGATATTTGTGTGATAGTATCACATGAATGTAAGCCCTAACTAATAAAATTGACAGGATGAAATACCTAAGTATTTCTTCTTAGAACTGAAGCCAAACATTAGGATAGCTTGGGAGGCCACCGAGGTTCCCCTCAGGATCCATGACAACACCTAGTTCTTTCTCCTTTAGACTATACAACAAAATATTTGAAATTTGAACGTAACCTTTTTCATAGGCCTTTGTATATCCCTGCTACACAATGTAAGCCCTAACTCATCTTAGGATTCCAATGTTGTAGTTTGTCACGACCTAAATGCTCATATCTTCTAGGATATTTGTGTGATAGTATCACANGAGGTTCCCCTCAGGATCCATGACAACACCTAGTTCTTTCTCCTTTAGACTATACAACAAAATATTTGAAATTTGAACGTAACCTTTTTCAAACCTTTACGTCCGATTTCATTTGAAAAGTCCTACCCTTTGAAAGTCCTAGAAGATAATATTTCTTGATTTTTATCGAGAGTCTTCTTAGGAGACTTCGGTCATTTAAGATGTAATTAACTGTAGGCGCTTGCCCTTATAGGAAGCATGTACAAACTCAGCTTAATATAAATCCTATTTAATTCCTTATATTAAATAAGGGAACTTGTCGGCAATTAAAACAGTTTTGCAGACCAAACAGATGTCATATATTCTTTAGTTTATTTGCTCGAGCCTCATCCTCAAGTCTTGTGTTTATCCTTTAGAAATAGATACATGATTTGAGGTACAATGCTCTTTCATTTAAACTATGAAAAATATAGGGTTAGTTTGATTTCATATTTTTCTAAAACTCGATATATATGGAAATTAAAACATCCTTCCGAAGCGGGCAATGGAATTTTGTTTACGGTGACCGACAACTTCTTACGGGCAACTCCTCCAACTAAAAATAGGGCTGACAAGGACTCACATCCATCCAAAGAGGTAGCAGGAAGGACTAGATTGAGAAGGAAAGCACAAGAAATCACATCCAACATAAGAGCTAATTAGAAAACATATCACTATATTAGGAAGGAAAGCTCAAGGAATTGCAACCAACTCAAGATGTAGTAGGGATGTCACATTAGGAAAGAAAGCTCAATGACTCACATCCAACCTATGAGGTGACAGATAGGGAATTAGAATTTAGGTACTGACCCTAAGAACATCACAAAAAGAGCATAGAGAATTATTGTGCTGAACTTGTGAATATGTGAAATGTGAAGAATGACAGTGGTTAAGAAAGATTTGTGGGATTTCTTGAAGAGTGTGAAACTATTTGGGGATGTGAAGAAATTTGTGTAGATGTTAAAACTCGTGCTACGAAAGTGTAAAGCATGTAACCTCGAAGTCAAGATGAGCTGAGTTTTCATTTCTTATCATCATCTTTTCTCATTGTTTTTATCATATTTTATTATCAAAGTATCTTTTCAAATTTAATTTTTGGAGATTAAATTTTTTTAATTTAAACTTTTTATTTTAATTATGAGGCTTTCTTTGTATCGTTCTTTGTTTTTTATAGTTTTGAACCAACATATGGTCTTGCGGCTTCTCATCAATCACACAAAAAAAGACAATTCAACAAACAAGCTAAAATCTTGAAAGAAACTACACTAATTATATTTCAAATTTGTAGTACAATCGATAATGTTGGAGCTGTCAAAAGGCAACATGCTGAGTACATCTGAAACATCATATATATCTGCTCTAATGCAGTACAAAAATTGACAACCAACTATTTTTCTATATGTATGTTTGTATGTTTATCTGTGTGTCCCTCTGTCTCATGGGATGAGCTGGTGATTGAGCTAACCTTCTAAGCCAAGCATCGGGACAAGAGTTCCTTTTGCGTGCACGTAGAAGTATAGCTATCTCATAACTCGTATGGCTGTAGCTCCTTCAATTCTGGATCTGATCAGAATCCATATGGCATTTTGTTGTCATCCTATGTTGCGACACGCCAAAAATGTAATGCTTTGCCAGATCTATTTTGTTTCCCTTCAGAATTAGGACTGAACCCACTGGTAATAGAATCACAACTGATGCTTTGAACTCACCAAGTCCAATGACGATGATTTCTCTTCCAAACAAAATATTACTCTTGCTCATGAATGACACTATGTAGAAAGGTGTGACAAAATTATGATGATTTCTTGCGGAGGAATGTAGTCCCCTTCCTTGTAAATGTTGATGATGAAGCTATTAGGGATGCAATCCGCTAGTTTTACGCCCCATCTGATCATCCTCTCAATCATTCTCTTAATTGTGGATCACAGGGGATCTACCTCATCAAATCTTAAGATACCCGGAGTGTTACTTAGGTTGTCCTCAACAAAATTGTAGCAGCAGCCACACTGAACGGTTATTCTGCCCTTCCAGTGCATCGTTTTCCATGGCTCTGAATATGTTTTCTTCTTCAACAATCCAACCCGACCTATATCTCTGGGATCAAAAAGAGTCCAGAATCTTCCTTTCGTCGCTCTCAAAGAATACACCTGTGTGAAGCTTCAATTCTTCAAGGATGTTGACATATTTTCCTTGCATTTCCTTATAGTGTTCAACCTCTTGTTTTTGGACCCAGTGTAACTTTTTGAGCTCTGTAAACTTTGGAATGTACAACTTGACATCTAGGAGGTCGGCACTCCTGAACCTCATACTTGTTGTTGTATACTCTTCAATTTTCCTGTATCTTTCTAGGTGGAGAATGTTGTACTCTAGACACTCCATGAAGGCTCCAGCTGATGATGTTCTCATCAGGATTTTTGCTTTGCACATTTAACATCCCACTCAAAACTCATCTGGGATTTTTGAAGATGCAAGCTACGCAAGTGCCTTTGGCTCATCTTCTTAAATAGATAGACTAACGGATGTCTCCTCCAAATACGCATCATAAATTTTTTCTTGTTGAATCAAACTCAATCCAACATCAGCTTCTCTCGCACGTTGCTTCACCAAGTGGACAAAAGCTCTGTGTTTATTCTAGTTGGCATTCATGCACTGTGTCCATCTTAAAAGTGCATACAGAACTATTTATCCACTGTTGTCGACCAAGTTTCCCGTCTGCGTGGTGCTCTTCAACTGCAGTTGGCTAGTACCCTATATCAGGTACTATATTTCCTTAGCTTTTTTCCTCTTTAGAGAGAAGTCTTCTCCAGCATTGATTTTGAGTACTGAGGGTAATCCATATATTTCATGGCAGCTAACAATGTCCATCAGGGGACCCTCGTAATCTACATTGACTTGACTGTAGAGTGATACACCTAAAATTTATATTGTTTTCAGACACTTCTCTATACTTATTTTTCTGATATTGCGGCTTAATGGAATTTTTTTTTTGTGTTTTTCTTGCAGATATAAGTAAAAATGGAAAAAATTGCTTAAAAGAGTGAAAAAGGATCAAATTTAGAGCAAAAAAGTGAAAAATTCTGCAAAAGAGTTTTGGCATCTATGAGCCGGATCCGGTGCTTACGCGCCAGGTAATTAGAGAAGACTGCACCTATGAGCCGAGACCCCATGCTTAAGTGTCAGTGGCAGTTACTAGACGAGTAAAATTGGTTTTCATGAATTTTGAAGAGGTTTTTGGACACCCATTCGCTTAATAGGTGGTTGTAACCACCATGGACGAAACTTATCATGAAAGGATGCATCTCTTGGACAAATACATCAAATCAGGACACATTTTGAAGAGATCCCAAGGCACCTCTTGGAAATCTATAAAAGAAAAAAAAAAAGATTAGAAAAGAGTACTGAAAATATGGGCAAGTTTTGAAAGTTCTTCTCTGAGGAGTTAATTTGAAAAGATTTTCAGGAACTACTTATTATTTACATTATCCTTCTTATTTTTTTTAGTGATTGTAAAAAAGAAGAGATTCAAAGGAACTTCAAGAGTTGGGTGGAGGACTCGAGATAAGTTCTTATATTTTTGTTTTAGACTACTTTTTGTTTTAATCGAGACTTATTGTTGGTTTGACAATGATTTCTTCTTTTAAACTAAAGTGTGGTTTTGTTTTCTCCATGAATTTTGAGTAACTTTCTTTATCTTTCTTCTTAAAATGATAAGTAATTAAGTTTTCGATGGAAGCTATGGAGAGTATTGATCTTTAATGTTGGAAGAAGTTGTGATGATTTAAATCGATGCACTTCATTTACTTCTTGATTTGGCCAATCCAAATGTTAGAATTTGTTGTGAGAACATATAAGAACTGGGCTGGTATTATCTCAGTTAACAATTAAAAAGAATAACATGATGTTGTATGAATGAGAATGTAGTTCATATGATTGAGTGCAAATAAATTGGAAAATATCCATTGATGGGTGTAGCGTTAGAGGACTTTAAAGTGACAGGTTAAAGCCCCCGACTTGGTTTATTGTTTTAGGTTCTGATATAAGAATGTTAGCCCCCAGGTGGACGGAATTGAGGGAACACAAGAGTGAGAGCTAGTAGCTTCCTTGCCTAGCCGGTCTTCAGAAGTATTCAAAATTTAAATTAGTCAATGTTCTTTATAACATTTTTAGTAAGGGTAAAGAATATTATTGCTCCTATTTGACACAACACAATTTGCATACTTCCACAATAAAATTCTTATACATATTACTGATTCATGATAAGAAGTAAGATATATTCATATTAAGTACTTTTCTGCTACAAAAACTTTTATTATCTTTTTAAGTTGTTACTGTTTCGTGAAAATATCAAAAATACAAAAAATATTTAAATTTTTAATTCCTGAAAAAATCATTTTTTGTTTATGTAATTATCTTTCTAACAATAGAAAAAATTTCTAAAAAATGCATATTCCATAATCTTCCTTGTGGGTTCAATATTCATGTCTTAATCAAAAAGTCCTATATACTTGATACGATACGTAAACTTGCATAGTATCCAAATATAAATATATATAAATTAAAAGGTTAAAATTTTTATTTTTCTTCACGATCAAGTTGTTGGTTTCATTGCAAAACAAGCAAATATATAAGTGAAAAAATACCATCAGAACTATTGCTATACTGTGCATAAACATTAAGTCAGGATCAAGTTTTGGTGTCGTTGTCGGGGAAGAGAACTTAGTAAATTTCTATTTTTAGAATGTCTTATTTAAACTTTAAATATTGTATCTTATTTTGTATGTTTTATTTTATATTATTTTATTTTATGTTAATGTATGCGTTGTTTAGGTTCTGAAGGACTGGTGCCTTACGATTCTAAATTAGAAATAACTATTAGAAAATTCAGAAAAAATAAAAAAAAATAAAAATCTTGAAAAATCCAAATAAAATTACAGAAATGGCAAACCAAAATAACCAAAATGCTAAAATGCATCAATAGTTTAGTTCTTTAAGAGATAATGCCAACCCTACTGTATATGAACTTCGTTGTAGTATTCAAAAATCTAATGTAGTGGCTAATTCATTTGAGCTTAAACCTGCAATTATCCAAATGGTATCAAATAATAAGTTTAAGGGATCACCAACTGAAGATCCAAATTTACAACTTACCAATTTTCTAGAATTTTGTGCTACATTTAAATACGACAGTGTTTCAGATGATGTCATAAGACTTGGGTTATTTTGTTTCTCACCGAGGGAAAAAGCTAAGATTTGGTTGAATTCGTTAGCATCTGGATCTATCAGAACTTCGAGTGATTTAGTACAAAAATTCCTTACTAAATTTTTTCCACCTTAAAAAATTACGAAGCCTAGAAATGGTATTATATCTTTTAATCAGTTTGAAGGAGAATCTATCTATGAAGCATGGAAACAATTTAAAGAACTCTTAAGAAAGTGTCCACACCATGCAATACGAGATTGGTTAATAATTCAAACTCTTTATAATTGATTAATCGGTTCTCTTAGATCTATCATCGATGTCGTTGCTCGTGGTTCATTGATGTTAAAACCATTTCATGATGCTTATGCTTTAATTAAATAGATGTCTAGCAATAATTTTTAATGGTTTTCTAAGAGGGTGAATCAAAATAAAGTAGCCAATATTCATGAAACTGATGCATTTACTACATTAGAAAATCAAGTTGCTGCAATTTTAAGGAAGTTAGACCAATTTAGAATGAATTTTTTTCAACAAATTTCCATGATTAAAGAAAATTTCCATGATTAGAAACTTTGAATACCATAAATAATAAGCAAAATAACTCATATTCCAATTATTATAAATCGGGTTGTTAGAACAATCCCAACTCAAACTGGAATATTAATTTGGGTGGTAATAATCAGCAATGGGGGAACAACCAAGGAAACCCATTGGGAAACTGGAACAAACAAGGGAATAACAATTATAGATATACTTATCCTCCAGGTTTCAATAGTAATACACCGTTTAAGAATAAGAAGTTGTCTATAGAAGAAGTGTTGTTACAAATATGTAATCAGTTACAAAGTAAAGGAGCTACAATTAGAAATATTGAGAATCAACTTGGGCAAATTGCAAGTACATTAAGTAATAGATCCCAAGGAATACTTCCTAGTAATACTGAATTAAATTCAAAATACCAGAATAAAGAGCAAGTTAAAGCCGTACAACTTAGAAGCAAAACAGAGTTGGAAGGTAGGGTTAAAAAAAGAGATTGAAGTAGAGAGAGAAGAAATTGAAGAATCAAAAGAGGACGCTCTAAAAGATTCTGAAAGACCTATTTCTCCACCGAAAATTGATTTAGAAAAACCACCACCTCCATTCCCTTAGAGACTTCGACAACAGAAGTTGGATAGGAAATTTTCATAATTTCTGGAAATATTTAAGAAGCTTACAATCAATATTCCATTTGCTGAAGCCTTAGAACAAATGCCAAGCTATGTAAATTCTATGAAGGATATTCTCAACAGAAAAAGGAAGTTTGAAGATAATGAGACTGTTGTACTTCGTGAGGAGTGTAGTGCTATAATTCAAAAGAAACTTCTTGAAAAGCTTAAAGATCATGGTAGCTTTACAATTCCATGTGAAATAGCAGACATATTTTATGGGAATGCTTTATGTGATTTAGGTACAAACATTAACCTTATGTCATTATCAAAATTTAAAAGATTGGGATTTAGAGAAAAAACCCTTACTACTGTAACTCTGGAGTCAGCAAATATTTCAATAACTTATCCTAAGGGAGTTATAGAAGATGTCCTAGTGAAAGTGGATCAATTTATCTTTCCTGTTGATTTGATTGTGCTAGATATGGAAGAAGATAAAGAGATACGTATCATTTTAGGGAGAAATTTCCTAGCCATAGGAAGAGCAATGATAGATGTGCAGAAAGAAGAATTAACAATGAGCGTCAATGATCAAATTGTTAGTTTTAACATTTTAAAATTAATGAAATACCCTACAAAAGATAAAGATGATGATTGATACAAAATGAATGTTATAAGATATCAGAGCAAATACCATTTCAAGACTACTTAAGAAGAAAAATCTGAAGAAAAAAATTTGGAACACGAGCAAGAAGAGGAATTAGATCAAATTTTCAACCTTTTTAAGGAAGATTCAAGTTATGTTCAAGTAAGTTTTAAAATTTTGGACACGATAGACAAAGATAAATCATTTTGTCCATTTATTGAAAAAACTTTAGAACTTGAGTTGAAATTACTTCATGAACATTTAAAGTATGCATTTTTAGGAGATTCCTTTTCTTTACCTATTATAATTTCCTCAAAGTTAACAAAGGAAGAAGAAGAAGAAAAGCTCATTAAAATTCTGAAAAATTTAGAAAGGCTTCAGATGGACAGTTACTGATACTAAAGAAATCAGTCCTTCAATTTTGTATGCATAGAATTAATCTGGATGAAAATTGCAAACCCAGGGTTGATCCACAGAGGAGATTAAATCCTGTTATGAAAGAGGTTGTTAAGAAAGAAATTTTAAAGTGGTTAGATGCTGGAATTATATACCCTATTTCAGATAGTGCATGGGTTAGTTCAATTCACTGTGTTCCTAATAAAGGAGGAGTAATAGTAATTGTGACTAAGCATAATGAGTTAATATTTATTAGACAAGTTACAGGGTGGCGAATATGCATTGATTATANGAACAAATGCCAAGCTATGTAAATTCTATGAAGGATATTCTCAACAGAAAAAGGAAGTTTGAAGATAATGAGACTGTTGTACTTCGTGAGGAGTGCAGTGTTATAATTCAGAAGAAACTTCTTGAAAAGTTTAAAGATCATGGTAGCTTTACAATTCCATGTGAAATAGCAGACATATTTTATGAGAATGCTTTATGTGATTTAGGTGCAAACATTAACCTTATGTCATTATCAATATTTAAAAGATTGGGATTCAGAGAAATAACCCTTACTACTGTAACTCTGCAGTCAACAGATATTTCAATAACTTATCCTAAAGGAGTTATAGAAGATGTCCTAGTGAAAGTGGATCAATTTATCTTTCCTGTTGATTTCATTGTGCTAGATATGGAAGAAGATAAAGAGATAAGTATCATTTTAGGGAGAAATTTCCTAGCCATAGGAAGAGCAATGATAGATGTGCAGAAAGAAGAATTAACAATGCGTGTCAATGATCAAATTGTTACTTTTAACATTTCAAAATTAATGAAATACCCTACAAAAGATAAAGATGATGAATGATACAAAATGGATGTTATAAGATATCTGAGCAAATACCATTTCAAGACTACTTAAGAAGAAAAATCTGAAGAAAAAAATTTGGAACACGAGCAAGAAGAGGAATTAGATCAATTTTTCAACCTTCTTAAGGAAGATTCAAGTTATGTTCAAGAAAGTTTTAAAATTTTGGACACGATAGACAAAGATAAATCATTTTGTCCATTTATTGAAAAAACTTTAGAACTTGAGTTGAAATTACTTCCTGAACATTTAAAGTATGCATTTTTAGGAGATTCCTTTTCTTTACCTGTTATAATTTCCTCAAAGTTAACAAAGGAAGAAAAAGAATAGCTGATTAAAATTTTGAAAAATTTTTAGAAAGGCTTCGGATGGACAGTTGCTGATTCTAAAGGAATCAGTCCTTAAATTTTGTATGCATAGAAATGAAAATTGCAAACCCAGGGTTGATCCACATAGGAGATTAAATCCTGTTATGAAAGAGGTTGTTAAGAAAAAAAATTTAAAGTGGTTAGATGTTGGAATTATATACCCTATTTCAGATAGTGCATGGGTTAGTTAAATTCACTGTGTTCCTAAGAAAGGAGGAGTAATAGTTATTGTGACTGAGCATAATGAGTTAATATGTATTAGACAAGTTACAGGGTGGCGAATATGCATTGATTATAAAAAATTAAATCTTGCCACTAGGAAAGATCATTTTCCACTACCCTTTCTAGTTCAAATGCTGAATAAACTAGCTAGGTATAAATACTTTTATTTTTTGGATGGATATACCGGTTATCATCAAATTCAAATATCTCCTGAGGATCAAGAGAAAACAATTTTTACCAGTCCTTATGGTACTTTTTCTTTTGAAAGAATGCCCTTTGGTTTATGTAATACCCTTATGACATTTCAAAGATGTATGATGAAAAATTTATGTGATTTAATTGAAAAAGGGTTTGAAGTCCTTATGGATGACTTTTCAGTGTTTGGAACTTAATTTGACTCATGCTTAGAACATTTATCTAAAGTTCTTAAGCGCTGTGAAGAAACAAATTTAGTCCTTAACTGGGAAAAATGCCAATTTATGGTAGGATGAGGAGTTGTATTAGGTCATCAATTAAAAGAAAATGGTTTGGAAGTAGATCCTGCTAAAGTTTAAGTGATTGCTAATTTACCTTATCCAACAAATGTAAGGCAAATTAGAAGTATTTTAGGACATGCTACATTCTACAAGCGATATATGAAGGACTTTTCTAAGATTGCTAAGTCTTTATGCCATTTACTAGAGAAAGATGCATTTTTCAATTTTGATGAGGAATGCCTTAAAACTTTTAAATTAATAAAAGAAAAATTAATCACTGCACCAATTATAGTTTCACCAAATTGGGAAAAACCTTTTGAACTTTTGTGTGATGCAAGTGATTAAGCTATTGGAGCAGTTTTAGGACAAAGATATGATAAAATTTTCAAAGTTATTTACTATGATAATACAGCTCTTAATGAAACTCAAATTAATTATACAACAATTGAAAAAGAGTTATCAGCAATAGTATATACCTTTGATAAATTTAGATAATTATTGATTGGAACTCATTGTATAGTGCATACAAATCCTTCTGTTATTAAGTACTTAATGAAAAAGAAGGATACTGAAACGAGACTTATAAGATGGATTCTTCTTTACAAGAATTTGATTTTGAAATAGTAGATCCGAAGGAAATTATAAATCAAATAGATGATCATTTGTCCAGGTTTGAATTCAAAAACCCACTCTATTTTGAAAAAGAAATTAATGAACACTTTCCAAATGAAAAATTGTTCACTCTAAATAAGTGGCGTGTTCCGTGGTATGCCGACATTGTGAACTATATTGTTAGTGATCTTTAACCCTATGTAATGACATACCAACAAATGAGGAAATTTATTTCTAAAGCTAAGACTTATTTTTGGTATATTTATATAAATAAGGAAAGGATCATATCATTCGAAGAAGTGTACCATTAGAAGAAACTTATGAAATTATCCAAAAATGTCATAATTCTAATTTTGGGGGACATTTTAGTGTTGATAAAATAACATACAAAATTCTACAATCTGGATTTTGTCGGCCTACAATTTTTAGAGATGTTATCAAAACCTTTGATAGATGTCAAAGAGTAGGCAATATTTCTAGAAGAAATGAGATGCCCCTTAATTATGTACTAGAAGTTAAAATATTTGATGTTTGGGGATTAGATTTCATGGGACCATTTATACCATCTTTCTGAAATTTATATTTTCTGTTAGCAGTGGACTATGTATCCAAATGGATAAAAGTTGTTGCCTTACCTCGAAGTGATGCTCAATGTGTTGCAAAATTTTTGAAAGCAAACATATTTTGTAGATTTGGGATGCCAAGAGTTATCATTACTGATGGGGGAAGTCATTTCAGAATTGCCATTATGGAGCAGTTATTAAAGAAATATCATATAAATCATAAGATTGCTACAGCTTATCATCCTCAGACAAGTGGTTTGGCTAAATTATCCAATCGAGAAATTAAAAGAATTATGGAATAATTTTTTAGTCCAAAAATGGATTGGTCAGTCAAACTTGACTATGTTTTGTGGGCTTATAGGACTGCATATAGAACTCCTATAATTTGGGAAAGCTTGTCACTTATTAGTTCAACTTAAGCATAAAGCATATTGGGCTATTAAAGAGTTTAAATATAATTTAAAAGATGCTAGTGAGAAAAGATTGTTACAATTAAATGAGCGTGAAGAAATAAGGAATGAATCTTATGAGAGTGCTAAGATTTATAAAGAAAAGATGAAAATGTGGCATGATCTAAAAATTCTTACTAAAAATTTTCAGTAAGGGCAGCAAGTTTTGTTGTATAATGCAAGGTTAGGATTATTCTAGGCATACTTAAGTCCAGGTGGATGGGCCCATTTGTTGTAATAAAAGTTTGTCCTTATGGAGCTATGGATATTAAAGATCCTAATTTTTAAATTTTTAAAGTGAATGGAAATAGACTGAAACCTTATTACATAAGAGATTGGCATAAATATAATGATGGAATGATGTTGGGTCAAGCAGAATGAGCACTGGTTACGTCCGGCTGACGACGTAAAACTAAGTGCTTTGTGGGAGGTAACACATAATTATCAGTGTGTTTTTGCTTTGATTGTTGTTTTGAGTCTGATTAAGAAATTTGGGGTAGTACTTTTGAGTTTATTATGTGTTAGTAATGATTTTTAGACTTTTTTTAGTGACCTAGACATGATAGAATGGGAATTTGGACGTTAAGTTGACTGGTGCAAAATTGTGCACTGGCGTTTAAGTGCAAGATCGGACGCATAAGCGAGAGAATTTAATCACATCTGAAAATTTCAATTTCTAGAAGGTGTAACTACAATTTAGATGGAATAAACATGTCTTGGCAGTTTCTAGTCGTGCTTAGAAGTTATGAAGGGGAATTAGGCCTATAAATAGAAGGGGTTTGTGAAGGAATTTCACCCCAGATTATTTTCAGCCCTAATAGTCTAAGAAAGAGAGAGATTTAGAGATAATTTCTTCATGGGAGATAGATTTGAAGAAGAGGGAAGAAGCCATGAGGAAGAAGTTCATTAGTCAAAGTGCATAGGAGACGTATAACAGTTTCTTAGTCGTTATCATGGATGGGATGTCGGATAAGATCAACTAGATAGAGAATACTATATATGTATTAGAGACTAAGGTACTTAAATTTCTTACTCATATAGAACATAATGGATGGCAACTTAAGATGCAATTCAACTATACCAATTATGTAGAGGAAGCAGATAAGGCAATGTTCCTTAAGAAAAAGTGGATCGAAGATGATAGTATTAGAGCTCGTCACCACCGTCCGTTTTGTCAACTCCAAATTCATAGAGAGACTACTATGAGACAAGAATTTGTTCCTTCTAATGAAGAGTGACATTAAGTTAATGTGAGGAATTATGTGTTTGGAGTCATGTTTTTAAGTGTGTTAGTGTTT
>NEWO01000708.1:57009-109652 GCA_003013225.1 Phalaenopsis aphrodite
TAACCCGTATGGGGACATTCTTATAGGAGTTTTGTATGCAGTCCTATAAGCCCATAAAGCATAGTCAAGTTTAGATGTCCAATCCATTTTGGTTGAATTTAAATTTTTTTCCAATATTCTTTTAATTTCATGATTGGATAATTTAGCCAAACCACTTGTCTGAGGATGATAAGCAGTAGCAATTCTATGGTTAATATGATATTTCTTTAATAATTTCTCCATTATTGCATTTCTGAAATGACTTCGCCCATCAGTTATAATCACTCTCGGCATCCCAAATCTACCAAATATATTTGTTCTTAAAAACTTTGTAACACTTTGAGCATCACATTGAGGTAAAGCAACAGCTTCTATCCATTTGGATACATAGTCAACTGCTAACAATATATATAAATTTCTGAATGATGGTATAAATGGTCCCATGAAATCTAATTCTTAAACATCAAATATCTCAACTTATAACATATAATTGAGGGGCATCTCATTCCTCCTATAAATATTTCCTATTCGTTGACATTAATAACAAGTTTTTATATAAAAATTAACATCTCTAAAGATTGTAGGCTAATAAAATCCAGATTGTAAAATTTTGTGTGCTGTTTTATCAACACCAAAATGTCCCTCAAAATCAAAATTATGACATTTTTGGATAATTTCATAAGTTTCTTCTAAAGGCATACATTTTCGAATAATAAGATCATTTACTTGTTTATATAAAAATGGGTCATCCCAAAAATAAGTCTTAACTTCAGATAAAAATTTCCTGCTCTGTTGGTATGTCATTCCATAGGTTATAATATCACTAACAATAAAGTTCACAATGTCTGCATACTATGGAACACGCCACTCATTAATATTGAACAATTTTTCATTTGGAAAATGTTCATTAATCCTTTTTTCAAAATAGAGGGGCTTTTTAATTCAAGTTTGAACAGATGATCAACAATTTGATTATCAGCTCCCTTCCTATCTACTATTTTAAAATCAAATTCTTGCAAAAGAAGAACCCATCGTATCAGTCTAGGTTTTGCATCTTTCTTTTTCATTAAATATTTAATAACAAAATGATTTGTATGCACAATACATTTAGTTACAATCAAGTATGATCTAAATTTATCAAAAGCATATACTACTACTAATAACTCTTTCTCAGTTATTGTATAATTAATTTGAGCTTCATTAAGAGTTCTACTAGCATAGTAGATAATTTTGAAAATCTTATCATGCTTTTGTCCTAAAATTGCTTCAATAGCATAATCACTAGCATCACACATTAATTTAAAAGATTTTTCCCAATCTGGTGCAAAAATAATTGGTGCAGTGACTAATTTTTCTTTTAATAATTCAAAATCTTTTAGGCACTCTTTATCAAAATTAAAAATAACATCTTTTTTTAAGTAAATGGCATAGAGGCTTAACAATTTTTGAAAAGTCTTTAATATATCGCCTGTAGAATCTAGCATGTCCTAAAAAACTCCTAATTTTCTTTACACTTGTTGGGTAAGTTAAATTAGTGATCACTTGAATTTTTGCAGGGTCTACTTTCAAGCCATTTTCTAAAATTTGATGTCCCAATACTATTCCTTCTGCTATCATAAATTGGCATTTTTCCCAATTAAGGACTAAATTTGTTTCTTCACAACGCTTAAGAACTTTTGATGGACGTTCTAAACATAAGTCAAATGAATTTCCAAACACAGAAAAATCATCCAGAAAAACCTCAATTCCTTTTTCAATTAAATTACAAAAATAGTCATCATACATCTTTGAAATGTAGCAGGTGCATCACATAAACCAAATGACATTCTTCTAAAAGCACATGTACCATAAGGACTGGTAAAAGTTTTTTTTTCTTGATCCTCAGGAGTTATTTGTATTTGGTCATAACCAGTATATCCATCCAGAAAAAAAAGTATTTATTCCCAGCTAGTCTATCTAGCATCTGACCTAGAAAGGGTAATGGTAAATGATCTTTCCTTGTAGCGGGATTTAATTTTCTATAATCAATGCATATTTTCCATCCTATAACTCGACTTGTTGGTATAACTCATTATGTTCATTCAAAGTCATAGTTACTCCTCCTTTTCTAGGAACACAGTGAATTGGACTAACTCATGCACAATCTGAAATAGGGTAGATAATTCTAGCATCTAACAACTTTAAAATTTCTTTCTTAACAACTTCTTTCATAAAAGGATTCAATCTCCTTTAAGGATCAACCCTGCATTTGCAGTTCTATTCCATATGAATTATAAGCATACAAATTGAAGGACTGATTCCTTTTATATCAACAATTGTCCATCCAAAGGCTTTCTTATAACTCTTTAAAATTTTCATCAAATTCTCTTCTTCTTTTGTAGTTAATTTTGAGGAAATTATAAAAGGTAATGTAGAGGAATCACCTAAAAAGGCATACTTCAAATGTTTAGGAAGTAACTTCAACTCAAGCTCGGGAGATATTTTAATGGATGGACAAAAAGATGTATCTTTCTCTATAGTGTCCAAAACTTTAAAACTTTCTCGAATAAAATTTGAATCTTCCTTATATAAAACTTCATATTTATCCAATTCCTCTTCTTGCTCATGTTCCAACTCTTTAATCTCAAATTTATCTTCATAATTTGTTTTGAAATGGCATTCACTTAAATATCTAATCACATCCTTTCTATAACATCATCATCTTTACCTTTTGCAGGGTACTTCATTGATTTGGAAATATTAAATGTAATTGTTTGATCATTAACGCACATAACTAATTCTCCTTTCTGCACATCTGTCATTGCTCTTCCAGTGGCTAGGAATGGTCTCCCCAAAATGATATGTACCTCTTTATCTTCCTCTATGTCTAGCACAATGAAATTAATAGGAAAGATAAATTGATCCACGTTCACTAGGATATCTTTTATAACTCCTTTAGAATACATTATTGAACGGTCTGCTAACTACATAGTTACAGTAGTAGGGGTTATTTATCCTAATCTCAATCTTTTAAATATTGATAATGACATAAGGTTGATGCTTGCTCCTAATTCACATAAAGCTTTACCATAAAATCTGTCTCCTATTGCACATGAAATTGTAAAGCTACCATGATCTTTAAGCTTTTCAGGAAGCTTCTTCCGAATTATAACACTACACTCCCCACTAAGTGCAACAGTCTCATTATCATCAAACTTCATTTTTATATTAAGAATATTCTTCATAAACTTCACATAACATGGCATTTGTTCTAAGGCTTTAGCAAATGAAATATTAATTGTAAGGTTCTTAAAAATTTCTAGAAATTTTGAAAATTGCATATCCAACCTTTGTTGTCAAAGCCTCTGAGGAAATGGTGGTGATGGTCTTTACAAATCAACTTTAAGTGGAGAAATAGGTCTTTCTAAAGCTTTCAGAGCATCTTCTTTTAGTTCTTTAATCTCTTTTCTCTCTACTTCAGTCTCTTTTTGAACTTTACCTTCCAATTCTCTTCCGCTTCTAAGTTGAATGTCTTTTACTTGCTCTTTATTTTGGTCTTTTGGATTTACTTTTGTATTACATTGAAGTGTTCCTTAGGATCTTTTACTTTATAAATTTTTTATTTGTCCAAGTTGATTCTCAATATTTCTAATTGTAGCTCCTTGACTTTGTAGCTGATTTCCCATTTGTAACACCACTTCTTCTATAAACATCTTCTTCTCCTTAAATTGTGAATTGCTGTTAAAACCTGGAGAATAAGTAGGTCTATAATTACTATTCCCTTGGTTGTTTCAGTTTCCCAATGAGTTTACTTGATTGTTCCCCCATTTTTTATTATTACCACCCGTAGTATTATTCCAATTAAAACTTGGATGGTTTTTCCAACTTGGGTTATAATAATTCAAATATGGGTTGTTCTGCTAGTTATTTATAGCATTCAAAGTTTCTAATGATGCTTGAGAATCTACCATTTGGCCTAATGCATTCTCTTCAATCATAGATATTGGTTGAGAAAAATTCATTCCAAATCGGTCTCAATCATAGATATTGGTTGAGAAAAATTCATTCCAAATTAGTCTAACTTCCTTGAAGTTGCATCAACTTGATTTGCTACTTTCTTAAGATTTACACTCTCAGAAGGACATTGAAAATTATTGGTAGCCATCTCTTCTATTAAAGCATAAGCATCATTAAATGGTTTTGACATCAATGAACCACCTGCAGCGGCATCAATAATAGATCTAAGAGATCCAGCTAATCCATTATAAAATGTTTGAATTATTAACCAATATGGTATAACATGGGGTGAAGACTTTCTTAAGAGTTCTTTAAATCGCTCCCATGCTTCATAAATAGATTCCCTTTCAAACTGATTAACATATGTAATATCATTTCTAAGCTTCACAATTTCTTATGGTGGAAAATATTTAGCAAGGAATTTCTGTGCTAAATCACTCCAAGTTCTAATAGATCAAGGAGATAATGAATGTAACCATATCTTAGCTTTATCCTTCAGTGAGAAAAGAAATAGTATAAGTCTTATAACATCATCTGATATACCATCATATTTAAATGTAGCACAAAATTCTAGAAAATTGTTAAGATGTAAATTTGGATTTTTAACTGGTTCACCCCCAAACTGATTATTTGATATCATTTAGATAATAACAGGTTTAAGCTCAAATGAATTAGCCACTACAGCAGGTTTTTGAATACCATAATGAAGTTCATCCGTCGTAGGGTTTGCATGATCTCTTAGAGGTCGATACTCTTCAACATTATGATTATTTTAATGTCATTTCTTGAAAATTTTTAGTAATTTTTAATTTTTCTAATAGTTCTTTCTAATTCAAAATCATAAGGTACAAGTTCTGCGGAACCTGAACTACGCATACATTACAATAAAACACAATAACATAAAATAAAATTAAATAAAGCAAAAAATAAAAACACACAAACAGGAACTGTGTATAGAAACAGCTCTACAATATTCCTAAAATAAATCTTAAAATTTAAATAAGACTTACTAATAATTTTGTTATCCAAAAACTTCATTTTTGAATTTTTTTTTTCAAATTAGTAATATTTTTCTCCTTCCCCGGCAACGTCGCCAAAAACTTGACCCCGACTTTCTATATTATAGAGATGTAAAATGTGATGTATGTCATTATATTTATAATATTTCAATATAGGATACTACACATATGTACGTATCATTATCTAGTAATATAGAGTTTAATAGTTAAGTCCTAAATATTGAACCCATATGAAGGATTAGTTTTAGATAACAAAATACTTAGCAATATATATTCTTACTCAAACTTAAGATGCTATAAAAGGAATTAAAGTTCGATTCTTTTTGTAATTTTTAATAATTGAAAATAAAGTAAACAACTAATTAACTTAATTAAAATGCTTGCAAGATGAAGACATTATAACTAAAATATATTTTTCCTTATCGTGAATCAATGATAAGCATAGAAATTTAGTTGTGGAAGTATGCTAAATTTGATGTGCCAAATAGGAGCAATAATATTATTTACCTGTACTAGAGATGCTATAAAGAACATTGACTAATATATAGTTTGAATAGTCTTGAAGACCGGCTAGGCAAGGAAGATACTAGCTCTCACTCTAAAGTTCCCTCTTCTCCCTCCACTTGGGGGATAACATCTCGTATCAAAACCTAAAACTATAAATCAAATTAGGGGCTTTAGCTTGTCACTCAAAATTCCTCTTATTCTACACCCTTGAAAATATATTTTTTTATTTATTTGCACTCAACCCCTTGAACTTTATCTCATTCATGAAATCAATATGTGATTCAAACCATTTGTTGACTAAGATAATATCATCTTGGATCTTACATGTTCTCACAACAGGTTTTAACATCTTAATTGCTCAAATCAAAAAGTCAAGGAAGTACAAGTTCTTGAATCATCACAATTTCTTCCAACATTGAAGTTTAATACTTCACACAACTTCCTTTAAACATTTAATCACTTAGCATTTTAAAGAAAAAGATAAAGAAAACTACTCATAATCCATGGAGAAAACACAACCACACATGAGTTTTAAAGTAGAAATCATACACACAAACAAGAAATCTAAATTAAAAACCAAGTGTAGTCATAAAGATAAACACTTATCTCAATTTCTCTCCACCAAATGTCTTGAAGTTTCTTTTAATTCTCTTCCTTCTCTCACAATACAAACTAACACTCAAAATAAAATAAAGTAAAGGTGGTCGGCGGCGGTTGTAAATTTTGGTGGTTGGTTGCCGGCCTCTTCTTTTGGAAAATCTAAGTCTTTTCTTATAAAAATTTGAGGGGTGCCTCAGCGTCTCATCAAAAAGTCATCTTCATTCAATGAATCTTCTAGAATTTGTCTCCTTAAATGCCAATTGAATGAATTTTCATGTCCATGGGCTATTTCCCACATATTTATCAATGGTTGCTTCTAACACCTCTTTAAAATTCCACTCCAATTAATTTTTCTTCAAGTAACTAAATTTGGCGTTAAGCGCGTAGTACGTGGCGCTTAGGCACGGATGCTCTGGTGCTTAGGCACCAATTATGGGTGCTTAAATGCCCAAGTTCATTTTTGCACCTTTCTTCATTTTTGCACCTTTCTTCATTTTTGCTCCAAATTTGACACTTTTTCACTCTTTTTAGCATTTTACATCTATTTGATTGCACCTACAAGAAAAACACAAAATACCTTTCATTAAAGCATAATATCTCAAAAAAAGGTTTAAAAATGTGTACAAAATACTATATATTTTAGGTATATCAAGTAACAATAACTCTAATGTTGTAAATTTACAATGGGGGAACAATGTTGCGAACCCATTAGGGAACTCCAACAATCAGCGAAACTCTAACTATAAACCTTATTATCCTCTTGGTTTCAATAGCAATTCGCAGAGTAAGGAGAAGAAATTATCAATGGAAGAATAAATATTACAAATGAGAGCACAATTACAAAGTCAAGGAGCACAATTAAAAATTTAAGGAGCTATAATTAGAAACATAGAAAATCAGTTGGGATGTATTAATACTGCAATTAATAATAGACCTCCAAGAACTTTGCCTAGTAATGTTGAAGTTAATCCAAAAGATCAGAAAAAAGAATAAATTAAGTTAATTCAACTGAGAAGTGGAAAATGATTTGAAATAAAAGTTCAAAAAGAATTTGAAGTTGAAGTGAGAATGAAGGGTTGTTAAATAAAAAATCTAGTGAAGATTTTTATTTTGAGTTACAATATCATATTAAACCAATGGAAATTACTGTAGAAAGACCACTACCTCTATTTCCTTAAAGATTGAAGTAGTATAACAAAGATAATCAATTTATAAAAATTTTAGAAATATTGAGGAAATTGATAATAAATATTCCATTTGTTGAAACTCTATAACAAATGCCAAGCTATGTGAAGTTTATGAAGGAGATACTTAATAAAAAAAGAAGTTAACAGATAATGAGGCTATTAAACTTAGTGAGGAGTGTAGCGCTATAGTTCAGAAAAAGCTTCCTAAAAAACTTAAGGATCTTGGTAGTTCGACTATTTGTTGTGCTATTGTCAAAATATTTTTTGGAGAAGCTTTATATGATTTAGGAGCCAGTATTGATTTATGCCTCTATCAATTTTCCAGAAGGTTGGGTTTAGGAGAAATTTTACCTATTACTGTAACTCTTCAGTTAACTAATCGTTTGATTACCAATCCTAAAGGAGTTATAGAAGATGTTTTGGTAAAGGTTGATAAATTTATCTTTCCTGTGGATTTTTTTTAGATATGGAGGAAGATAAATAAATTCCTATAATTTTATGAAGATCATTTCTTGCCACTGTAAGAGCTTTAATAGATGTGCAGAAAGAAGAATTAATGATGAGAGTAAGCGATCAAAAAGTTACATTTAATATTGCAAAGTCAATGAGATTCCCAATAAAAGAAAGAGATAAGGAATGCTTCAGAATGGATGTTAACGACTATTTAAGCAATGAATATTTCACGAATACATTTGAAAAGAAAACTGAAGAAGAATATTTGGAGTATGAGAATGAGGATATAATTCAAGATAAATTTATGGAAGTGAGTTATGAAGAGATGAATTATGTTCAGGAATAGTTTGAATTATTAGGTCCTACAGATAATAACAAAAATTTGATTTCTTTAATTATAAAACATCCTGAACTAGAAATTAAAACACTTCCTACACATTTACAATATGTCTTTTTAGGAGATTTATCCACATTACCTGTTATCATATCCTCTGAATTAACTAAAGCACAAGAACAAAAAGATGTTGGAAACATTCAGAAGATATAAGAAAGTCTTTGGATGGACATTAGCTGATATTAAAGGAATCGATTCTTCGATTTGTATGACAAAATTTTATTTGAAGAACATCATGAACCAAAAGCTAATCCTCAAAAGAGATTAAACCTGATGATGAAAGAAGTTTTAAGAAAGAGGTTTTTAAATTGTTAGATGCTGAAATAATATATTCTATTTTAGATAGTGCTTGGGTGAGTCTAATTCACCNTAAATTGTTAGATGCTGAAATAATATATTCTATTTTAGATAGTGCTTGGGTGAGTCTAATTCACCGCGTTCCTAAGAAAAGGTGATGTGACTATTGTGACAATTGAGAATAATGAATTAACACTAACAAGATAAGTTGATGGATGGCGAATCTACATTGATTATAGAAAATTAAATTCTTCCATTAGAAAATATCACTTTTCTTTACCCTTTTTGGACCAAATGTTAGATAGGCTAGCTGGGCATAAATATTTTTTTCTTTTTAGATGGATATACTGACTATCATCAATTACCAATTACTCTAGAGGATCAAGAGAAGACACCATTTACTAGTCCTTAGGGTACTTTTATTTTTTCAATGAATGCCCTTTGGTTTATGTAATGTACCTGTGACATTTCAAAGATGTATGATGTCAGTTTTGAGTTATTTAATTGAAAAAGGGATAGAAGTCTTTATGTATGATTTTTATGTATTTGGAACTTCATTTGAAATATGTCCAAATCATTTAAAGAAGGTTCTAGAATGATGTGAAAAAATGAATTTAGTATTAAACTGGGAAAAATATCAATTCATGGTTGCAAGAGGAATTGTACTTGGGTATAAAATTTCAAAAAATGGCATGGAAGTAGACCTGACAAAAATTCAAGTTATAGCTAACCTACCTCTGCCTACTACTATACGAGAAGTTAGAAGTTTTTTAGGACATGTTGGTTTTTATAGGTGGAATATTAAGAATTTTTCAAAAAATTACAAAGCCTTTATGTCATCTTTTGGAAAAAATATAGAAAATTTGATTTTAATCAAGAGTACATTAATGCATTTGAAACATTGAAGGAAAATTTGATCATTGCTCCTATTATTGTTTCACCTGATTGAGAGAAATCAATCGAACTAATGTGTGATGTAAGTGATTATGTAATTGGAGTTAGCTTAGGGCAGAGATATGACAAAAGTTTTGAAGTTATATACTATGCTAGTAAAACTCTAAATGATACTCAAATTAACTATACCACTATTGAAAGAGAGTTATTAGTTATTGTTTATGCTTTTGATAAATTTAGGTCATATCTAATTGGAGCTAAGTGGGTAGTGCATATAGACCACACTTCTATAAATATTTGATGCAAAAGAAGGATGCAAAACCAAGTTTATTTAGTGGGTACTTTTGATGCAAGAATTTGATTTTATGGTAGTAGATAGGAAAGTATGTGATAATCAAATAGCTGATCATTTATCTAGGCTGGAACAGAAAGAGACATTTGATCTTAAAAGAAAAATTAATGAAACTTTTCTTGATGAACAACTTTATGTTGTTAAAGAATGGGAAACGTCGTGGTATATTGATATTGTGAACTACATTGTCAGTGGTAAATTACCATATGGATTGACGAAGCAACAAGAGAAGAAATTTATTCACAGAGCAAAATTTTACATTTGGGATGACCCATATTTATACAAACAATATAAAAATTAAGATATGCGAAGATGTGTGTTTTATAAAGAAATTAAAGAAATCATCCAAAAAAGTCATGATTTTGAATTTGGGGATCATTTTGAGATTGATAGAACTGTTAATAAAATTTTACAATCTAGATTTTATTGACCTACTCTATTTAGAGATGTTTATATATATATATATATATAATTTTGAGATTGATAGAACTGTTAATAAAATTTTACAATCTAGATTTTATTGGCCTACTATATATATATATAAACATGTAATCGATGTCAGCGAGTAAGAAATATTTCAAAAAGAAATGAAATGCCCCTAAATTTTAGTTTGGAAGTTAAAATCTTTGATGTTTAGGGATTAGATTTTATGGGACAATTTATACCTTCATTTGGATATATATATATATATATATATATATATATATATATATATATATATATATATATATATATATATATATATATTAATGGCAGTGGAAAATTTATCAAAGTGGATTAAAATAATCAATTTACCTCGATGTGATGCTCGGAATGTTTTAATTTTTTTAATAAAAAATATTTTTACAAGATATTGAATGCTGAGAATAATCATTATTGATGGTGGATCTCACTTTTGGAATAAACAAATTGAAAAGTTGGTAATAAAATATGATATTATATATAGGATTGTAACTGCTTATTGTGCCTACACTAGTGGTCAAGTAGAAGTATCTAATCGTTAAATCAAAAGAATTTTGGAAAAACTGTAAATCCTAATTAAATGGATTGGTCTGCCATATTAGATACTCCATTATGGGTTTATAGGATAGCTTATAAGATGCTCATAGGAATGTCCCCATAGAGATTATTTTTTTGTGAAGACTTGTCACTTACCAATAGAATTAAAACATAATGCTTATTAGACTATTAAGGAGTTTAACTTTAATTTAAAAGATGTTGGTGAGAAAAGATTATTACAATTGAATAAGCTTGAAGAAATTATGAATGAATATTATGATAATGCTAGGATATATAAAGATAAAATGAAAGAATGGCATGATTGGAAGATAATAAAAAAGGAATTTGAGCTGGACAAGAAGTTTTATTATACAATACAAGATCAAAATTATTTCTTAGAAAACTGACGTCTAGGTGGATAGGGCCATTCACAATTGTAAAAGTCTATCCTTATGGAGTTGTTAATATTGAAGATCCCAAGACTGGAAAGATATTTAAAGTGAATAGGGACAAATTGAAACACATATTTTGATGGTCAAAGACCAATTTACCCAGAGAAAAGACTGGTAACGTCCGGCTGATGACATTAAACTAAACGTTTTGTGGGAGGCAACCTATATTTATCTTTGTTTCTGTTGCTTATTTGTTTTTATTATTGTTTTATATACATCGATATTTATGCTTACTTTATGAATTATGTGTACTTGAGAGATTTTCATTGAGAAAATAGTTTAAAACATCTTTATTTACCAAATTTTATGGAAGATTTAAGAGTTATTTGTATTTAAAATGAAACGCTGCAGAAATCTGAACTGGTGCCAGAGGCGCCTGAGATGCTATTTACATGTTTATGATTGAAAATGTTCCTATTTGTCACTATGCAAATTTTTCCCCTTCAAGAGACAACATGGATGAACGCTATCGATTCCTTACTGATGAAGATACAAATTGGGAGACAAGATATAATAGACATGTAAGTTTTTCTTCATCGTTATTGAGTCTCACATCAAAGGCGTGGAATTTCTTTATTGCATCAAAACTACTTCCTACTTTGAAAATCAGTAAAGTGACGAAGGAAAGTGCTATTTTGAATTATTGTATTCAAACCGGAAGACCTATTCATGTGGGTGCTTTAATTGTAAAATCTGTTTTGGGTTTGATTATCAATGAATCAACTTATGGGCTGGGACATCCATCTACCATACTCCTTCTGTGTAATCAGTCACAAGTGTCTTATGAAAGTTGGGAAAAAGTGCTTCTCCCTTGGAATCCTATGGACCCATAGGTTTGTTGCAACTGCATATGAAATGGGGAGGAGAATGCTATAAATATTCTTATGGATCAATCATCTCAAAATTCATTGCCTATTCAGCCTTGCTTTCCTTATAGTTCACATGATATTTTGAAAATGATCAAAAAGTTGGAGAAAGAGGTACAAAATATTATGAATTCAAGAGGAAATATTTCTAATATATTTGATCATTTGGATTGGAGGATGAAAGAAGAATTTGAACATACCATGCATATTGAAAAAGGTATGGTGTGTAAGTTTAAGAAAAATATTTGGATTGAAGAAGTTTCAACGGATGAATTTCCTCACCAACCTTTTTACAGCTTGTATATTCGCTATCGATCCATGGGAAAAATTCCATAAGTTGAAAGTGAATAAGATGTTTGAACTCATTTTAGTATGGAATTTGCAATTATTTTTTCTTATATGTGTTCATGTTGGATTTCATTTACTTTTATTGCTGAACTCTATCTGTGTCATATATTGAGTATTTAATACTTAGTCATCAGCGTTCGTTTATTGGTTTGATTTCAACGCTAAATTAGATCTGGCTTGAAAAATTTTCGTTTGTAATTGTTTGGATTTTATATATAAATGTGAGTTTTGTGTTTTTATAAAAATATGTGCTAGAAAATTTTTTAATTTTGATTATAAGTGTTTAATAAAGTCATTTAGAGGTTGACGTGGTTTGGTATACAACGGATTTTTAAAGAAAATAAAAAATCTAAAATTTTTTTGTGTTGGCGCCATAGGCGCCAGTTTCCCAAAAACACCCTGATTTACTTAAAACCACAAAAAACCTCTGTAAAACCCTATTTTTACTGCTTGGGTCATCTCCTACCTCTAAATCAAGGCCAAAACTCAACCTAGGGCTTGCCATTTGGTGGATTTGAGGAGATTTGAAAACTAAAAAGTCTTGGATTCTATCTTCCCTTGGTAAGAGTTTGACTTTAACTTAAAAATTTTTTATTTTCACCATGGATTTTTCCTACATTATGAAAATCCAAAAATTTGAGTTTTTATTGAAGAAGTTTAAAGAGACCCCATGGTTAAAAGTTTCTTACCAAATATTCCTACTTTTTTAGTCTGATTTATGATATTGTGAATTTATTTAGATTTTATGTGAATTTTTTCAGAAATTCCTATGGCTCCAACAGTGGAGAGAGGAAAGCCTTCGTGAAATTTTGAAGCGAGGCAATTTGTAAATTTAAAGGCTCAGCACAATTATAATGCTATGATGGGAACTAGAAAATTGATTCAGGAACATGCACTTTCAAACCCAGGAGGAGAGATCGAAAGATTGATAATTGCTTAAAAGTGGGAAACCTTTTGCCACTTCACTGCAGTAGCCATTGTTCCTATGATTCGAGAAATTTATGCCAATCTACGGGTGACTACGGATGAGCACATTTATGTTAGAGGTAAACATGTTGAATTTTCTCGTGAAAGAATCAAAACATTTTATGGGTTGTGGAATGAATTTCATTGTGAGTACACTGCATTTGTGATTTCTGATTCATTACTTGATGAACTAATTTCCTATCTTACTGATGGAAGGGGAGAATGGAAGATTAAGAATAATCATAAAGTCAATTTCTCCACTTCCGTATTAAATGTTCAATCTAAACAATGGCATTACTTTATCTCTGCAAAATTGCTTCCAACAAATCACCTGAGTAAAGTAACTAAGGAAAGATTAGTACTGAATTTTTGCATTCAACAAATGAAAGTTGTTGATAGTGGTGTTCTTATTGTGAATAATGCTCAAAGCATTGCTAGAAATGGGATAGCTAGTGGCTTGGGTTATCCTACCCTATTTCACTTTATGTGAACAATGAGGAGTAGAATTTAATAGAAATCAAGAAATGGTGCAACCACTTAAGCCCATTGGAAAACTCACAGTGCATAAATTTGAGTCATTTGCTGGATTTAGAAGTGGAAGAAGCGATAGAACCTTACATCAGCTGTAGGACCATCTACTTCTAGTTATGTTTCACTTGAAAATATTATGGAGTCGTTAATGATTCAACAATCAGATATTATAGCAATGCAAAATTGATTAGGTGGTTTAGAAGTAATAAATGCCTACAATGATGATTATAAGTAGAGAAGAGTACAACATGACATTACATATGAAAAGGCGATGGTTAGATTTCTAAGGGGTGATCATACTATAGAGTTTCCTACATGCCTCAACTTCACGCCTTATGTGCAAGAAAACAAAGGTGAAGAGGAAGAAGAAGAGGAAGAAGAAGAAGAAGATGAGGAGGAAGATGATTAGTAAAATTTGTTGGGTTTTGTTTATTTTTATTTGTTGTTGTTTGTTTTGTTTTATTATTGATGGTATGATTGGAACAATTTATGTGTTTTAATTATGGACCTATTGAACTTGCTTGTTTATGTAGTTGTAAACTGCAGATTTTTATTTCAGCATTATTAGTTGCTTTAATTTACTTTTTATGTCATTAATTTATCTATTTTTAGAAAAACCTTTAATATATTATGCTTCATTTAATGCTCTAAAGCCTATACTTTTAAAATTAGTACCTGCAATATTCCAGAGCCAAGTTTCATATTCAAAATCCTCTATGGGTTAGTTTTATTTTTATATATTTACTATTTGCTTTCACTTACAAATTTTTGTACTACATGTTTTACTTACTATTTAAAGATCTAAGTTTGGGGGAAAGAAAAATATCTTTAAAAGAAGTAAACTAAATTTTATTTATCCTCAATTAATTATAATTTTTAAAATTAATTTAACATGACCTTGGGAATCAGAGTTTAACTTTAAATAACTACATTTTTATTTGTAAATATTATGGTAAATTTAAGCAAAAATCTTTAATAATGAAGGTCAATGCAAGAGTTAAGATATTTAGTATAAAAGAATAAGAGTATGTTTTTCTATTTAAAGAAAAGAAAATTGTATTTTTGAAGTATTAAGAATCTTAGAGCTTCATATAAGAAGAAAATAATGAAACTTTATGAAAAATCTTTAAAGTTAATATGAATTTATAAAGTGAAGGGAGGTAAGAAGTTTTAACTTTAAGAAGAGAATAGTGAAGTTCAAAATTATTAAAGGCTAAAGAGATATAGTATTCCTCACTTGAAAAAGAAAATAAAAGAAAGGATTGAAAATGAACCTAAAGAAAAGAAAAAGAAAAGAAAAAAAAAAGAAAAAGGAAAAAAAAAATGTAAGTGAGAAGAAGCTTAAAGAGATGCCTAATAAAAAATTGATTCATTTGAATCAACTTGAGGAGAAAGGCTTTATTACATTTTCTAAACTTATATTTGAGTATTAACATCATTACTAATAAATCTCTTATGAAATTCTTTTTTGCATGTATATTCTAAGTATCTTTGTTATGACAAATTATAGTTCTTCTTGAAATAAATGGAGATTCAAAAATCTTAGACTTGATTTCTAGGTATTTTTATACTTAAAGTTTTAACCTAAGTTGTTAAAATTTTTTCTTAAGTTATACCATTGTATTCATTAAACCAGATTATAGAAGTTTATAAGTTAATCTCTGTCATAAGTCATATTTTTATGTAGTAAAAGAGACACTTTAAAAACAATTAACATTTAAGTTTGGGGATTTTAATACACCAAAATAATGTGCAATTTTATGTATTCATTTTATACTTAAATTTGGTGATATTGCACTTAAAAAAAGATTATTTTCATGTTTTTTTGCAGTTCTATCAATTTTAGGCAATTAGAGCAAAAAGGAAGAAATTTGAAGTCAAAATGGAGCGTTTTAGCATGCTAGTGCCAGAGGTACCATTTTTCAGAGAGCTAACGTCAGAAGTGCTAGAATTGGTGCCAGAGGCACTAGAATTGGCGCCAAAATCTAGAGAACAGTGCACACTTTAGTAATCTGGAGCCAAAACTGGCACTAGAAGCACCAAAGACAAATTAAGACATAGTAAGGCAGTTATTGACTATTTTTAAGCGGTTTTTGAAGGCTCCAATCAATTTAAACATCCCATGGAGAGATTCAATGCATCTAGACACTTTGGAAAGGCTTTTGAATAAAGGGACTTCTCTCTTTGTGTGAAGAGGTGTGCCTTTTTGGAAAAAAAAGGAGGAAATTTTGAATTCTTTTTGAAATGAAGGTTGGCTCGAATTAAAAAGAGAGGAGTCTAGAGAAAGATAAAGGGGGGGTTGAGAGGTTTGAAGAGAATTGGAATGAGAAATAAGTCTTGGGAGAAGAGAGGATTTTCTTCTAAAGTTGTAAGAGGAGAGGGAAGGTGAGAGAATTCTTCTTCATTACATTTCTAAGAGAGAATTGAGTGTGATTGTAAAGAGACAAAGTGCTTAAAGGGAACTTCAAGGGATTTACTCAAGATGGACTGTTAGATAAGTTGTGTTTTTTTCCTTTCTTTGCTTCGTGAACTTATATATATATATAATCTTATATATATATATATATATATATATATATATATATATATATATATATATATATATATATATATATATATATATATATATATATATATATATATATATATATATATATATAATCTATGTTTTGTAGTATCCTTCTCGTGAATTCTTAGTAGTCTTCTTTATCCTTCTTCCTACAATGAACTATGGTTTTGTGAAGAATTAATTTTGTTATGTAAGGGTTATAAATGTCAATAAATTGTGATGATTCAAACTCCGATCTTCATTTACTTTTTGATATGACCAATCAAAATGTTAAAGTTTGCTGAGAAACATAAGATTTGAAAGGGCTATGTCTTCTACAACATGGTAAGAGTCACATTCAATTTCATGGGTGAGAATGTAGTCCATGGGGTTGTGTGCAAATAAATATGGAAATATACTTTGATGGGTGCATAATTAGAGATTTTAAGGTGACATTAAAAATCCAAATTTGGCCCAATTTCTTGGAAACTAAAGCAAGACTGTTAGCCATCAGAGAAGAGAGAAGTGAGAGCTCTGGAGTGACAACCAATATCCTCTGAATTTAACAATGGATTAAGGAACCAAACTCTGGATTAGTTAATGTTCTTTATACACTCTCAGAGGGTAAAGAATAGGATTGCTCCTTTTTGGCACAATACAATTTTATATGTATTTTAAATGATTTTAATTACTTCACAATCCATAAAATCATTGTAAAGGGGAAGGATGCTTTCTTAAATTTGAACTCTTCATTATAAAACTTTGTTTAATTTTTATAAGTTTACTTTTGAAGTTTAGCAAAAAGCTTAGTTAACCTAGATCTTTTAACTGCATTTCATTTAGTTTATAGTAAATTTACTTTAGATTGGTTTTGCGTACTTAAGTTTTGTAGTTTGAATATTGTATTTTACATTATAACTATAAGAATGCCCAACTCATTGTGGGATCAATACGTAGGACTTCATTAGAGCCCTTTATTACTTGAGTGATGCATGTACTTATGTTATTATTATGGTTTGACAGCTTAAAGATTTTAAAAGATAAAATTATTTATACTAAATTTGTTTTTATTGTGATTGAACTCCATATTTACTATTTGTGTTGTTGTGTGTTTATTGTACTATTGAAAGGTATTTGCAACACTCCACAAAACCGCACATCAGACTACTCTAGGGGCGATTGTCTAACAAAATTTCTCCCGTCTACAAGTTACCAACTCAACTTCTACCCTAACTCTAGAGGCTTGGAAATAGTAATTTAAAATGAGTTTTTCTTAGAGATAAGGTTGGTAAAACTCTAGGAGACTAAATAAATCAAAGAACACTTACTATCGTAGCTAGCTTAATTTTATCCCTTCATCTTAAGGGCTATAGGAATAGTAAAAGAGCTTGGTTATAAGAAAATGAGTGAGGTAGCTCAAAACCCATAGAATTTACTAGATCTAAGGTAGACTATGTGAAAGAGTCAAATCTTACCTAAAGTCACAAGATTTTCGATGATCTACCCTTGTCAAGTTTGAGTTGCACCTCTACCCTCTTCTCTGGTGACTTGAAGCAAATTTGTGTAAGGGTGGGGCTGCTCGATCGAGGAAATTAGGGAGAAGTGAATGACTTGAGCAAAAATTTGTCTTTAAATAACAAGTGACATAGCTACACCTAAACTGGCATTGTCATACTAGAAGCTAAGTTTCGATAATGTTATTTGATTGGTTTGAAGTGTGGTTATGCAACAATATCATATGGGGGTGACTTGATCATGTAATAATCTTACAAAATTATCACTTGCTTGGATTGAGAGGTGTGGTTACGTAGGTCTTAGGCGTGACTACGCCTGAACTAGCATGGTCACCCCAAAAAAAGGCATGTCTACACTAGTCCAAGCTAAAAATGTGTTGCTTGTATTCACTCTCCAAACCTCCTTGATGCATTCCACACACTTATGAAGCCTCAAACTCGACTCAAAACCCACGAATAACTTCTTACTGTATTTTTCAACTTTTCTACCCAACTAGTAAGGCTTAACTACTTTGTAGAGATCCCAGACACAAAACACACAACAAACAAGATAAAAAAACATCATGACGAGCAAAAATCACAAATAAAATCAAACATCAATGCAAATTAACAATCAAATAAATCAAATCCTAAGATAATGCTTAAGGTGCCTTCGAAGGTAGTATTCGACTTAATGTCCTTGGTTAGATGATGCTAGATTGGAGCAATCCTTATACAGTTCTCTGGGATCAAATTGTCTTCTTAGTAATACTTGATCAAACATCTCATATTTCTTGTGACATTGTAGAGAGTGCATCAGAATTCTCTCCTAAAATTTCACCTCTTCATTGCTCATGAAAGGCCTCTCCCCACTCATAGTGGTCCCCTTAATGACTAAATATATAGGCTTCACTCTGTCCCTTCTCATCTGAGGGGTTACTAACTTAAGAGAGGATTCTTCCTCAATCAACTTCCAACAAAATTCATCCATGATGGCTAGCTCTTTAGGGTCTAACTTTACTAATTCAATTGATTCCCTTCAACAACCCTTGTCACCATTTTCACAATAAAACTATGATCAATGATTGAGGCTTAAGGAAACCTTACTGATTTTAGCACATCAAATGTAACCTCCTTATCATTTACCTTCATAGTCTGTTTTCTCTTCTGAACATTAGTCATTTTCCCTCTTGTGGCTAGAAATGGTCATCTAAGAATCAAGGGTGCCTCCTTGTCCTCTTCAATTTTGAGGATCACAAAATTGGCTGGGAATATAAATTTGTCTACTTTAACCAATACATCTTCTATGATTCCCTTAGGAAGTTCAAGGATTGGTTTGCTAAATAAAGAGTCAATGTCATAGGTTGGCTATCTTCTAATCTTAATCATTTGAAAATGGGTAACGACATGAGAACTATGCTAGCTCCAAAGTCACATAGGGCTTTCCCCATAAGTTTCTTTCCCATGGAACAATAGATGGTGAAGCTATCTGGGTCCTTCAGTTTAGTAGGCAACTTCCTCAATAACTTGGCACTACACTCCTCTGTCAAAGAAACCAATTCTCTAGCTCCTGACTTAACCTTATTATCCATAACATCTTTAAGAAATTCTACATAACTCAACATCCACTCTAGGGCTTTATCATAATTCCTATTGATGGTGTATTTCTTAATAGTTTCTAAAATCAGAGATATCTCTTGCTCCTTCCTTAGCTTTTGGAGTTTTTAAAGGAAGGGTGGTGTTGCTTTCTCATGTCTTATCTTAAGGGATGAGCTAGATTCTCCTAGGTCTAACTTGACACTCTCATTCTCCATTCTAGGGTACACACCCCCTCCTTTATCTCTCTCACTCTAATGGCATTACATTGCTCGAGTTTTTGATCCTTTATGTTAACTTTAGTATTGTTGGGGAGCGTCCATAGTGGTCTATTAATTATTAAAGTTTAGAACTGTCCTAACTAATTCTCAGTATTTTGAATGGATCATATTAGGATTTGCCTTAGAATCATTGTGTAAAAGATGGTTTTTGGGGATTATGTCCTTGGGTGTTCTAGCTTCCTAGAAGATTAGCATGAGGGTTACCCCATTACTGGTTTCCTAGGGCTTGGTTATTGTTGCTCCATTAAAGGTTTAAGTAGTTTTTCCAATAGGGGTCTTAAGTAATGGAATAAGGGTTGTTATTTTGATTTCATATGGTATTTTAAATTTTTAAAGTCATCATGATTGGATCTACCATTGGTTCATATATAATCTCTTCACTTTATGAGGATCCTGCATGGAATTCATCCCAAGAGTGTCTAACTTCCTTGAATTGGTAGCTACTTGGGTGGCTAAGATAGCTAGACATCTAGCAACTTTTTTTGGTCTAAATCTCTTTAAAGGAATATTAAGATTATTGATTTCTCTCTCCTCTATCAACTCATATGTATCCTAAAAAGATGTGGACATCAATGATCCTGAGCTACAACTTCTATAATAGACCTTAGAGAGCCTAATAACTCATTATAAAAGGTTTGGATGATCAACCAGTCAGAAACATGTTGTGGACACTTTTTAAGTAGTTCCTTGAACCTCTTCCAAGACTCATAATTTAAATGTCCATCTATTTGAGTGAATAAAGTAATATCATTCCTAAAATTGGCTCTCCTTATATTTGAGTGAGCGAAGCAATGCCATTCATAGGGCAATGTCAGTCTAAGTGGTGATAGATCTTAGGACAAGGGAGTTTAAAGATACCTTGGTTTGTGCTTTGTTATTTTAAACCTTCAGAAAAGTTGATCTCAAGGACTTCTGGTACCTCTAGAGCATTGCACTGCTACTGTGAACTATAATGTTTCTTTCTTACTTCACGACTACCACATAGCTACTGGAGATATTTTTGCAGCTAAGGAGAAGAATAGAAAGCTGTGACTTCTTTAGGTAGACAAATGGGTTGGAGGATTCCATTTTCAATAGTGATCAGGCGTGGAAAGTTTTCTTGGAGGATGGATTATCTCATGACATTAACAAAGTGCATTTTAAAGACAATATTACCATATTGTTAATTATTATTTTAATAGTCCTTTTTTTTAATTTTATTATCGTGTTACTCACTGTTTAGGGAGGTTTCTATTTTTATTTTATAATGTTTGAATTGATATTTGTTTTCAAGTATGAAATGCACTAGCAGGATTTGCTCTATTATAAGAACACTATACTACAAAAAAAGAATAGTCATTTGTTCAGAAATAGCTACAACACAACTACTGCAAAACTACAAAAAATAATCAAACAACCAACTTCTTCGTAATAGTTTCCTGGCAAAAATAATGCACAACATCTTTTTAATAAGCTGCACCTGCCCCAAACAGACTTATAATATATAGCTTTTCAATTTAGCTTAAATATATGTATTTCAATTTCTATAGTGAGATGTTAAATCTTCTCATTTAAAATTCTTTTTTTCACTCAAATCTTTTTTTTTCCTCTTTATCATTGTAATATTTTGGTAGAATTCATGATTGTATAGAAATATAAAAATATTGTGATTGCTTGTGTATGAGATTGGAGAATAAATTTTGAAAGCAAAAATAATGAGACTTTTCATTTTATTGTTTATTAAGAAAGTTTACTTTCAACCCTCTATCATTTAAAAGAGAGAAAATAATTTATTTTAAAAAATAGCTTTTGAAATCACACCAATTTATCTCCACTTGTGTGTACTATAAGGTCCACTATGATAACATTGAGGGTAGTGCCTACATTTATCTTCATGTCATCACATTGAGCTAAATATATTCCCTCACACCCTACATTTTTGGACAATTAACGTCCATCAACCAACATGCTTAATATCAAGAGAAAATATGCGGCCAAAATACAAAAAATAGTACACTCGCCCTCCCATATGTGCATCAATTGTTGCGATGTGCAGAAAAATCATGTGAAGTGTGCTTTTTGATTTCTAAATCTTATTTTTTATATGATAAAATTTAAATTAATTATTAATTAAATATTAAAATTAGTAAATTCATCATTTAAATAATTTAACATGTTTAATAATTTTTTCTCTCATAAAACTTGAACAAAAAATTAAGCAAATAATTAAAATTAACAAATTTAAGAGTTATCATGGCAAATAATTTTTAAATTTTAATTATCACTAAATTTATTGAATTTAAAATTATATGATATACTAAAATCTTTTTGTTAGAAGCGAGATGATAACACTGAATTTTATAGATATTTAATAAGATTACAACCATGCTACAAATTGTAACATCTCAAATTTAAACTGAAAGATTTCTTTGCCAAATGCACATACCATCATATTTGTTTCATTTGAACAAATAACGTGAAAAATAAGGCTCCGTTTGGTGCAATTTTTTTTGCACCATGTGGCCTGAAAATGTGATATTTGGCGTTTGTTTGTCACGTCATGGCAGTGTTTTTTTAAAAAATATAGTAAAAGTGTGGCAGCGGGTTCGACCCCGTTGCCTACGTTTATACCACCTCGATCGCGAGCAATTTTATATCGCGACCCCTCTTTTGGCTCAGACACGCTTAAAAATTACTTACTTTTTCATATAAATTTCATGCTCATTTTTAATAATATTACACCTTAAAGGAAAGTATTTTGCATATTTTTTGTTCCAGGAACAAGAAATAGAGTTTTAGAAAATATGAAGCAAAAATTGTGTAATTTGGAGTCAAAACGAGCAAAGACAAAAATTCTGACGATGCGCATTTTGATGTCTTCCTATGCTAAATCTTCTTTACATTTATCACATATTTTTGAATGAAATTACACTTTAAAGAAATGTTATTTTCATGTTTATTTTATATATATAACACTTTGGAACTGAAACGGGACAAAAAAAAAAAAGCAAAATAAGGTGAAATGGAGAAGTTGCCAGTAGGGTGGCGCTTAGGCTCTCACCCAAGAAGTGGGGCCTATGGCCCATATTCTGGTGCCTAGACGCCACATTTTTGCACCTAGGCTCCACATTCTTGCGCCTAAATACCAAAAGCAGTTATGGGGCAGTTTTGGTCGATTACGGGCTATTCTGGGCAGTTCTGGAAGATTTCGGGCAACTATGCATGCCCCAACAAGTTATGCAATGAAGCTAGACATTGGGAAAGACACCTTTTGGCATCTCACATTTTTTAGAATAAAGATGTGTGTCTCTTGGAGTGAAGATGTGTGTCTCTTGGAATGAGGAGGTGTTTGGTTTCTCTTTGAAAAGAGGAGTTGGCATCTTTCATGAAGAAATGGGGAACAAGAGTTTTGAAGGAGTTTTAGATAGGGTTGAGTGTGCCTCTTCCAAGAGGCGAGTGTGTGTGTGTGGAGTGTTTGAGGCTTTTGGGACTTTTGAAGAAGTGTAAAAGATTGCTATTTGTTGTGCAAGAAGAGTGTGAATCTTCTGTAAAGATAAGTCTTTTGCTTTTTTTGTATTTTCTTTGAATTATTGCAATATATTTATGTGTTTTCAATGTCATTTGCCATTAAAAATCCATGTGTTTTCTCCATGCGCAGTGAGTAATTTTCTTTACTCTTTCTCCTTGTGATGAGAATTAATTATGTGTAGGATTAGAATGATTTGAATATTTCTTTTTTTTTTAAATTGTGATGGTATTTTCACTGATTCTTAATTTACTTTAGAAACTGATCACTTGCAATGTTAAAATCCATTGCAAAACATAATGACCCAGGAGGACTATGATTTCACCCATTTAGTGAGTATCACACTAACCTTACGAGGAGGGCAACCACAATCTATGGAGAGTGCAAATAGATGGGGAGATAAGTTTTTGTGGGTGTAGAATTGGTGTTCCTAGGGTGACATGGTAGATCCTTTACCAATTTGGTTTAGAGTTGGAACCTGAAGTCCTTGGTAGGTCCTATAGAGAGGGCACTATGGGTATTATAGAAGTGAGAGGCTAGAAACTACTTAGCACTACATACAATAAGGAACTTACTTTAGATTAGTTAATATTCTTTATGCACACTAGAGAGGGTAAATAATATGTATGCTCTTTTTTGTCACAAAACAACATTTTAACCTTTAAACATTCAATTCCTACACTGATTATGATTTCATCACAAGGTGGAAAGGGGTTTTAAATATATAAAAATTTTCCAAAATTTATCCAACCTCTATAGATTAGGTTTCTATTTAATTTAAATTTTAAAGTAAATTAATGAAATTAGAAAAACCAAATTTTTCAAAAATTTCAAACTAAGGTCTGATAGTAGTAGACTAGAACTAGCTTAAGGGATTTCTTACCTCTCTCTCTGCGGAATCAATACTGGGGTCTTTAAGAAAAACCCTATATTATTTGAAATGATATGTATACTTGTGTAATACCCCTAGTGTATAAACACTTAATCAAAAAATTTATAACATGTTAATTTTGCACAAAAGTCATTAAATTTAAATTGGGTCAATTTTTTTGTATCTTTTGGATGCTAAATTACTGCGTAATTGCGCATCAGGTCAAGTTGTTGGCACCGTTGTCGGGGAAGCTACGGTAGGAACTCTAGAAGAATTTTAGTTGAACTTGTAAAACTTAGATTTGGAAATTTAAGTGTTATTATATTGTTTGTTTTTGTTTGTTTATTTTAAATAAAATCCAAAATACAAAAAATATTTTTAATAATTGTCATATTCGTTAAGTTTTTAAATTTTTATGCATAGTTCAAGAGCTGCAGACCTTGAATTTTACAACTCAGATTTGGACAGAACTTTTAGGAGGATCATAAATAAAAAAAAAGACTCCATGAATTTATGCTAAAAATGACAGATCAACAATATAATGAATGTTGATATTTGGATTATAATCCTAGTATCTTTGATAAATTAAACCCCAAGAGGGTAGAGAATTTTCATGAAGATATGCTTACTATTTTAACTTCTCAAGTTGCAGATATTGCAAAAAAGTTAGATCAATATATATGAAGTTATCCTCAAGGACCCTGAGTTATTAAGGAAAATTCATTTGGACAATTGATCGAAAAAAAACTCTTTTTAAACTAGGTATGAGATGTACAATCCTTATTTCAATTATTACAACCTAGGTTGGGAAAATAATTCAAACTTTAACTAGAATAACAGTTTTGGAGGAGAAAACCAATTGTGGGAAGATAATCAACTTAATCAGACATGTGATTGGAACAATCAAGGCTATTATAACAATGAACTTTCTTTTCCTCATCAATTTAACTCCAACCTACAGAATGAGGTGAAGGAGTTATTGTTATAAGAGGTTTTGATTCAAATGAAGAGTCAGCTGGAAAGTTAACGGGCCATAATTAGGAATATAGAAAACCAAATGGGGCAAATTATTCATTCAATTAACGGTTATCCTCCAACGATTTTACTTAGTGACCCTAAGATAAACTTTAAGGAGAAGAATTGTGAGCAAGATAAAGTTATACGACTTAGAATTGTAAGAGAATTGGAGGACATGGTTCAAATAAATGTTGAGTTGAGAAATGAGAAAAAAAAAAGATTGAGAGACCAATGAAAGAAATTTCTAAGGAATTAGGAAAGATACCTATTTCCCCAACTAAGATAAATATAGAAAAACCATCTCAACCATTTCCTTAGCCCCAAGGCAAATAATGGAAAGATAACTTGAGACAGAAGAGTAAGTAGTAGAAATTGATCCAGAATCTGAATCATCTTGAGGGAATTCGATCCAAAATTTAGGAGATCTTGAATTATAAAGATCCATTTATTATAAATTTTAAGGATGAATCTAATATGCAAAGTGAGAAAATCATTATAAGAATATTAGATCTAAAAATAAAAATGAGGAATTATAATTTGAATCAATCTAAAAAGGAAGAGCTAAAAGAAAAAAAAATACTCAAGAATTTAGTAGGAATCCCAGGATCTGAAAAATATTGGGCGATTTATCAAGGATTACTTAAATGGAATTTTGATCTAAGAGGAACCCTTGGTTGGGCTAGCGACATTAAACCAAGCATTTTGTGGGAGGCTCCCCATGGTTATCTTTGTTAGTGTGATTGTTAATGATAAGGTGTTGTTTTCTATGTGTTGAACACTTATGTGTATTTTTCTTAAGTTTGTTGTTTGTGTGGATTGATATATGTGTTGTAAGTATGATGTTGTGATCGTGTAGTGAACTATGCTTGTATCTTTGTTTTTATAAAATGAATGTTAACACTATTATAAAATGAATGTTAACGCTATTTGTGTCAGACAGACTTATCTTAATCTTCATGCCTTATTAATTATATAGCAATTCCTTTTAATGTGAACTTGAAAATTATACATGTCTGCTTTTATACGTAGTACCTATTCTAAATTTTATGCTTCCTTTTCAATTGAGTTTTATTTTTAAAATGCATTTATCAATTTCAAAACTTTCTTCCTATCATATTTATTTGTACTAATTGAAAAATATTTAAAACTCAAGTTTGGGGGAAGGAAGAAAAATAAATTTCAAAGTTAAAATTTACTTGTCCTAAATAAAACTACAAATAAATTTTATTTGAACATGATTTTTTGTTATGTGGAGTTATCTTAAGATTAATAAAATTTTAATTATAGAATCGCAATAGGAAAACTTATTAGAAACTTTAGGAAAAAGGATGAAACTAAAGTTAAAATGTTTAATACAAAATAGTAGGGAAATGATTTTACTATTTATAGTAGGAAAAATTAAATTTTTGAAAAATTAAGGTTTGTTAGAATAATTCTTTTTGAAAAATTTAGATATTATTTAAAATTCTTTTTCTAATACTACATTTTAATTTAAGGATAGAAAATAAGTTTTTAACTTTAGAAAAGGGATAGTGAAATTCAAAATCACTAAATATATATCCAGATATATTAATCCTCACATAAAAGGAGTAAGGTTTAAGAAGATCCTGAAAGAAAATAAGAAGGAGAAGAAAAATAAAATAAATTAAAAGAAAAGGAAAAGAAAAATAAAAGAAAATATGTGGGAAGAAGCTTGAGTATTAGGACCTAATTAAAAACTAATTTTACTTGATTCTTTCTAAGAATAATTGGGATCAATCATAAACTTAATTTTAGAAAGTATTAGTAAAATTACTTTTAGAATTCATAAATTTTGATATTAATATTTTTCTAAGAATCCAAAGTTTGGAAAATTTTCAATTATTTATTAATTAAATAGAAAATGAGGATTCCTAAATTTAATACTCAATATTCTGATACCTTAGATATCATCTAATTTACTATGAATTCTTTTAAGTTGAACTATAAAATTTCTAGAACAAAATTTTAATGTCATCTTAAGAAAACACACTAACATAAATCAATATATTTTTAAATTTGTAGAATTACTCAAGGACAAGTAACGTTTAAGTTTGGGGGTATTGACAGACCTAAAAATAAACTACCTTTTCATATAAATTTCATGCTCATTTTTTATGATACTGCCATTCAAAGGAATGTATTTTGTTCGTTTTTAGTTTTAGGTACAAGAAATGGAGTTTTGGAGGAAATTGACCAAAAATTGTGTAATTTGGAGTTAAATCGAGTAAGGATGAAAATTCTGACCTAGCGCATTTTGATTTGTCTTTCTATGCTCAATCTCCTTTACATTTATCACATGCTTTCGAATGACATTACACTTTAAAGAAAGGTTATTTTCAGGTTTATCTTGTAGGTATAGCACTTGGAGTGATTTGGAGCTGAAACGAGGCGAAACGGAGAAAAACAAAGTGAAATTGAGAAGCTCCCAACAGGGTAACGCCTAGAAACTGGTGCCTAAGTGACCCGACCCACAATTACATGTATTTTTAATCTCCAAAAATTTTCCAGAAAATATTTCTCAAATTATATCTAGCAGCTGGTGTGAACAAATGTAATGATTTATGAATTATATGATAACTTTTCACACTATAGGTGCTACACAAGTATATGTATCATTTCAAGTAATATAGGATTTTTCTTAAAACCCCAGTACAGATCCCATGAGGAAAGCGATAACTATTAAAATCAACTTACATAATTTCTATTTAAAGTGCAAATTAAACATATAAGAGGTCTAAAATGAAATGCTTACTAAAATCTACTACTAAAGAGTTAAAAAAAATAACAACTAAATGTTATAGCTTAACATAATATAACAACGAGTTTGGATATTATGGAAAACCTTTCCCCTTGTAAAGAGATTTTAATCTATATAGGATTCAAGTAATTTAAGAAAAAATTTATGTATTGTGACAAATAGAAGCATACTTTATTCTTTACCCCCTCAGGGTGCTAGCAAAGAACATCAGTTAACTTAAGGCTGATTCTTTAACATTTTGATTCCGTATCAGATCTATCTAGCCTCTCATCTCTAGATTCCCCTATGCCCATGCCACCATGATGGTTGAATCCCAATGTTAGGGTACTAAACCTTAAGCCAAATTGATAAGAATCTAGCTTGTCACTATAGAACTAATCGTTTCTACGCCCATCAAAATTTATCTCCCTATTTATTTGCACTCACCCTTAGGTGATCACAATCGCTCTGACTAGAATTAAGTGTAGTATCCACTAGTTGGGTGAAATCATAGCCCTCTCAGGTCATTATGTTTCTCAATGGATTTTAACCTTATAAGTGGTCAGTTTGTAAAGTAAGTGATAATTCGATGAAAATACCAACATAAATTTTAAGAGTAAAAAGAAAACTTTAAATCATTCTCATCACACAAGATTAAGTCTCATATGCAAGGAGAAAGAAAGGGAACTTCTCAGAATCCATGGAGATTAAACAAAAACAAAGAAATCCAAGTCTTACAACAAAAACTTAATACAACAAAAACTTAAACATAAATAAAAAGTAACTTATGTCATCTCCCAAGTAAACTTTTGGAGTTTTCTTTAAGCAATCTCCAAAATTTTCACACAAAAACACATTCACACTCACACTTGAACATAAAATATGAAAAACCTAACTAGCTATTATCGCCCAATTAAAGTTTTGAGGCTCCAAAAGGTCTTTAAATTAGCCTAAATCTTTCTCATTTTATAGAAAATAGAAAATAACCAAGGGTTGCTTCAAACACCCCTTCAAAATTTGGCCAAATTCAACGAATCTTCCGGAAAAGTAGTTACTAGCGCTATAGCGCCCATCTCTCTCATCAATGACGCCATGACGACAAGGGGTGGCGCTATAGCACCACACAAAAATCTTCAATTTTACTCCATTTTCCCCTCATTTTCTCTAAATGTCCATTTCATGTACCTGAAACCAAAAACATGCAAAATACCTTCCTTTAAAGTGCAATATCATAAAAAATATACATAAATTGCTTATAAAGTATGCACTAAAAGTGGGTTATTTTTAGGTGGATTCATTCCCCCAAACTTAAACTTTACTTGTCCTCAAGTAACTTCTTATACTATATACAATTTATTACATGTGGTAGCAAATTTAACTTAAAGACTTCTATAATTTCTACTTTATAAATGTTGTAGTGAACTTTCTAAAAATTTTTTAACAACTTAAGTTAAAAATTAAAATACAAGAATATTTAGCAGTCAAGTTTAAAAGTTCCGATTTTCTATTTATTTCAAAGATAAATGCAATTTATCTTACTTAAGATACTTAGAAGAATTACCAGAAAAAGAATTTCATGAGAACTTTATTAGTAAAGGTGCAAATACTTCTAAATCTAAGTTAGAAATGTAACTAAGTTTCTTTCCTTAAAATGATTCAAGTCGAGTCAATTTTTTATTAGGCATTTCATTAAGCTTTTCCTCACATATTTTATCTTTTTGCTTTTCTTTTCTTTTTCTTTAGGATCATTCTCAATACTTTTTCATTTTTTTATTTTCTCTCTTTTTTATATGACATGTGAGGATTACAATATCTGGATAGCCTTTAATGATTTTGAACTCCACTATCCTCCTCTTAAAGTTAAAAACAAATCACATATCTTTACTTTAACAAAAGTATATTAGCTTTGAAGATTTTTCATAAATTCTCAATTTTTTTTCCAAGTATAAATCTAAGAACCTTAATATTTCAATTTTATATGACAGTTATCTTTACTTTAAATAGCAAAAGAATATCTCCAAACCCTTCATACTAAATATTTTAATTCTAGAATTAACCTTCATTATTAAAAACTTTTACTTAGGTTTTCTACAACTTTCATAAAATCAAAAACATAGTTTTCTAAAGTTAACTCTATACCACAGGTGATGTTAAACATTATTTTGAAAAATACAATTCCCTGAGGACAAATAAAGTTTAGTTTAAGAAGAATTTTCTCCCTTCCCCCAAACATGAATTTTTTAAACTCATTTAAAGCATGAAAGTTCTTGAAGAAATAGAAAAAAATTTAAAATTTTAAATAAGAAAATTAATGTAGGTACAAGTAGTAAAGACAAGTACTGCGTAGTGATAAATATAAGATTAACATGCATAACTATAAAAACATAAAATAAATACTACTCTGCCATTTAAATTGGAGCAAAAGATAACGAGTAGAACTAACATTTTAACAGAAAAAATCAATTAAAAAAAAACTAAATACAAGCACTGTCAAACAAAAATACAACTAATCACTAACACAATAAAGTTTAAATATTCAAACACATCAAAGGAAAGAAAGAAAGCAACACACTACACATCAACATCTTCATCATCACCGACATCAGCATAACCACAATCATCATTATCTTCAACTCCCAAATATATATCCTCATCCGTCTCAGAAGGCTGATATGGTGTGAAAATAGGGCGAGTAGAAAATTCCACAGAATGATCACCCCCATTTGTCTCATCATAGCCTCATATAGGAAAAATCGTACTCAACTTTCCTAAAAAAAATATCATCACTATGATACAAATGAGATTCAATGCCTTTAGCCTGATTCTGTAATGTTATGATATTTTCTTGTTGAATCATCATTTTTTCTATAATAGAATTCAAAGAAATAGTATTAGAAGCAGATGGTCTAGAAGTAGGAGAAGGAGCAAAAGTAGGAGCTGAAGTAGAAGGTATGTTAACTCCAGTCCTAAGGCTAGTCCCAAAATGTCTCTCATATTTTTCCGAATTTGTTTTTCCAATGGGTTTATGTGATGGCAAAGCTTCTTCCCAAGTCTCATACTTCACACCAAATTGAACACACAAGGTAGTAATAAGAGCAGAGTAGCCCAAACCTCTTGTAGTCCTCCTCTCGAAGAAACAAGCTTGTTTGTATAAATAAGGGAGCCAATGTCAATATGTTTCTTCATATGAATATAGTATTTTAAAGTGGATCTCTCATGGTTTATCTCAGTTAGATGGTTGGTAAGCAGTAATCTACCATATATGAAATAGTGTCATGCTCGAGAATGAACATTAAGTTTTGAGAAAGAAATGTTCACCCGTCTCTCATTTTTAATCTTCCAGAGCCCATTTTCATCTATTAAAAACCCATAATCTCATCTAATTCATCATCAAAAGGATGGAACTCAGAAATGCAGTTGGTTGGAACACTGTGCAAATTGTATATGTGATTAATACAAACATAACTGATATCAACGTATTGCTCTCGTACATAAACCAAATCATCAGATTCATCTAGCAGATTAGCATAGAACTCTCAAACAACTAAAATTACATATACGACAGTGAAAAAACAAAAGTTATCTCATTATCGCTCAACAATCTAGTACTCGATTGTTTCGTCAGTGTGATAAAAATTGTATTTTGCAATCAATTTCTTTGATTGCATATCAGCATACCTATCCCATTCCTTTACAGTGACAAACTTATCAGAATCAAATTTTACTTTTTTCTTTCCTCTCTTCATTTTAGGAGCCATAATTAATCTAAAAATTTTCAAGATGAATTCTAAAAATCACAAATTCAACGTCAAAAGGCTCCTAAAAACATAATCTAAACATAAGTAATCATTCAACCATGGATTTTACATTATTTTCATTAAGTTTTAAAATTTTTGGCCTAATCCACAATTTGGATGAAATCCATTGTCAAATCAATTTTTTTTCAAAGCCAAGGTCAAGATCTTACCCAATGATGAAGAAATCCAAAGTTTAGAGATCTAACTCAAAGCCAATCAAGCACGAAATGAAACCATAGGGGAGAAAAATGCAAAAAAAAAATGGAGGAAGGAGGCAAACCAAGGTTTAAAATGTTGAAAACCGTGGGTACATGCTCTTAAAATGACTCACAGGCTATTTCGACGCTATAGCGTCAGGCGGTGGTGTTATAGAGCTCTGCATAGTCAGATGAATAGCAGTATAACACCATTCACACCCATCAAGATTTTAAAATTTTTATATGTTTGAAAAGAAAATAGAAAATCTAGGATGCAGAAAGGCTATTCTTCATGTTTTTATGCCCACTTTAATAGTTTTTGAGTTCATCGTCAATCCAAAATTTCAAGTTCGCAAATTTTAATATGAATACATAAGGCCAATTTTTCACAACACATCAGAATTGATTTTCTTATATTAATTTTAGGTTAAATACATACGACATAACCATAAAGACATCATCAGATGTTCATGCAACAAAGACAATAAAAATAAACACACTAAGTCTTAATACAAATTGGATAGGCACACCACATAGAATCAAATAACACTAAAACAGAAATATCTACATAAAAACATCTTTTAGGACTACTCTTGATTAGTGGTGATATTATCCATTCCACTTACCAAACAATTTTGATCATAGGAATGATAGAAAGGAGCACGAGGAAATTCCTTAGCAAATTTATTGTCGATCCACTTGTTGGTGCTGTACATAGTCACTTAACTATCTTGGAAACAAGCCATACTATTGAATTGTAGGTTCAACTACCAATCCATATGCTCGTATTGGTGGAACAACTTTTCAAAATTTGTTTGCAAAAGAGAAATCTCACCTTCAATCTTCTCAAGTTTGGCCATGAGGTGCTACAGACTTAATGCAAGATATCCATTAAAGTAGTTTTGAGCATCCTTATTAACAACTTCTTATCTTCAAATCTTCCATTGTCATTACTTTCCATGATCTCTCTGATGAAATTCCCACTCTTAAATTTCCTTAAAATACTTAGGAATTTCATAGTGATACTTCAAATCTCGTCTTAGGCAGCTTTATATAGAGGAAGAAGAAAGGAAATCAAATTTTTGGCTGTTCAAAGGAGTTATTCAAATTGTGGCGTTGTATCGCCAGATCTGACGCTACAACGCCAAACCAATATACTCAATTCTCAAATTTCTTTCTTCCACTCTTCAAGTCCTTTAATATAATAATGTTTCGTGCCAACAAAATTGTATAAAACTCACAATCACTATATAGAACTCATCACAACAACAATTCAAATCTAAATCACATCGATAACTACATGTTGCCTCCCACAAAGCACTTGGTTTAACATCTCTGCCCGATATAACAATTTTTTTACTTAGGTTTGACCCAACATTAGGATCTTTTCAAATGCAAGGCCCTCTCCACTCATGTAATCTTTTAATCTATGTCCATTTACCTTAATCACTCTCCTACTTTTTCTATCTTCAATATCAACAACTACAAATGGATATGCTCTTACCACAATAAATGGTCGTGACCACTTGAATTTAAGTTTTCCTGGAAATAATTTCAATCTCAAATTATAAAGCAATGCTTCTTGCCCAGGCTCAAAATGCTTTTTCAAAATTTTCTGATCATGCCTAAATTTGATTTTTTTCTTATAAATTTTGGCATTATCATAAGCTTCATTTCTCAATTCATCGAGATCATTTAATTGCAGTAATCGTTTCTCTCCAGCATCTTTCAAATTATAATTTAACTCTTTAATTGCCCAGTAAGCTTTATGTTCCAACTCAACTGGCAAGTGACATGCTTTTCCATATATGAGCCTATATGTTGTCATTCCTATAAGTGCTTTATAAGAAGACCTATAGGCCCATAAGGCATTATCAAGTATAGCAGACCAATCAGGCCATTTAGGATTTATCATTTTTTATAATATTCCTTTAATTTCTTCATTGGATAATTCTGTTAAAGCATTGGTCTGAGGATGATAAGCTGTGGAATTATTATGTTTAATACCAAATTTTTGAGTTAATGTTTCAATCATTCTATTCCTGAAATGACTTCCCCCATCTCTAATGACAACACTTGACATTCTAAATCTTGTGAAAATATTCTTTCTTAAAAATTTTGCTACACTTTTAGCATCACAACGAGGTAAAGCAACCACTTCAATCCATTTAGAAACATAATCCATAGCTATTAAAATATAAATCTTGTCAAAAGATGGAACAAATAGTCCCACGAAATCTAATCCCCTAACATCAAAGATTCAACTTCAAGAGTAAAATTTATAGGCACTTCATCTTTTCTAGAAATATTACCTACACTCTGACATCGATCACATATTTTTATATAATTATTAATATTCCTAAATAATGTATGCCGATAAAAGTCAGATTGTAAAATCTTAAATGCAGTTTTATCCACTCCAAAATTTCCCCAAAAATGTGATTTATGACATTTCTGAATAATTTCTTGAGTTTCTTCAAATGGTACACTTATTCAAATAATTAAATCCTAACATTATTCATATAAATAAGGGTCACCCCAAAAGTAAGATTTTAAATGATAAATAAACTTTTTAATTTTATAGCTATATAATCCGTAAAATAAAATATTACTAACCAAGTAGTTCATTATATCAGCATACAACAGAATTTGTCATTCATTAATCTCATATATTGTTCATATGGAAAGTTCTCATTAATTTCATTATTTAACTCTTTTTTATTTTTTTGTTCAAACCTTGACAGAAGAACAACTATTTGATTATCAGTATCCTTCCTATCCACAACTTGAAAATCAAATTCTTGCATTAGAAGGACCTATCTAATTAATTCTGGTTTTGCATCCATCTTCATCATTAAATACTTAATAATAATATAATCAGTATGCACAATGCATTTAATTACGATAAGATAAGATATGAATTTATCAAAAGCAAACAGTATAGTTAATAATTCCTTTTTAGTGGTAGTATAATTAATTTGAGCCTCATTAAGTGTTTTACTAGCATAGTATATCACCTTGAACATTTTGTCATATCTCTGTCCTAAAACAACCCATATTGCATAATCACTAGAATTACACATTATTTCAAAAGGTTTTTTCCAATCAGGTAAAACAATAATATGTGTAGTGATTAATTTCTTTTTTAATAAGTTAAAGGCATATAAGCATTTGTCATCAAAATCAATCTTGGCATTTTTTTTTCTAAAAGTTCATCTAAAGGCTTGAAAATTTTTGACAAGTATTTAATATAACATCCGTAAAAACCAGAATGTCCTAGGAAACTTCTTACTCCTTTCACATTATTAGGAGGTGTCAATTCGACAATAGCTTGAATTTTTGCTGGATCAACTTCCATGCCTTTTTCAGAAATTTTATGCCCTAACACTTTTCCTCCTACAACCATAAATTGACATTTTTTCTAGTTAAGAACAAAGTTTGTTTCTTTACAACATTTTAGAACTCTTGCTAAATGATCCAAACATAAATTAAAAGAAGCCCCAAAGACTAAAAATAAAAGAATTTGTTTTTCAATTAAATCACAAAAAATTGACTTTATACTTTTTTAAAAAGTTGTTGGGCATTAAATAATCCAAATGACATTATTTTAAAAGCAAAAGTTTTATAAGGACTAGTAAAAGTCATTTTTCATTGATCATTGGGAGCAATAGGTATTTGGTGGTATCGAGAATATCTATCCAAAAGAAAAAATAATGGTGTCCTACTAACCTATTCAACATTTGATCTAGAGAGGGTAAAGGAAAATGATTTTTTCTAGTGGCAGCATTTAATTTTCACAAGGTTAATGCTCACTCCTAAATCACATAAACTTTTTCATAAATTTTTTTCTCCAATTGCACAAGGTATGATAAAGCTATGAGGATCTTTAAGTTTTCAAGGAAGCTTTTTCTGAATTATTGCACTACATTCTTTATTAAGTGCAACAGTCTCATTATCTATAAAATTCCTCCTTTTATTTAAAACTTATTTCATAAATTTGGCATAACTTGGCATTTGTTTCAAAGCCTCAGCAAAAGGTACATTAATTGTAAGCTTTTTGAATATTTCAAAAAAAATTGAAAATTGTTGATCCAATTTTTGCTATTTAAGTCTTTAAGGAAAATGTGGTGGGGGTCTTTCTAAATTAATCTTAGTTAGAGATTTAGGTGTTTCTACTTTATTAGGAATAATTTCTTCAGGTCTCTCAATTCCTTCAACTTCTCTCTCAATTTCAATCTCTTTTTGAACTCCAGCATTTAATTCTTTTCCACTCCTTAGTTGGACCACTTTAACTTGCTCTGGCTCTTTATTTGTCTTTAGATTGATCTCTACATTACTAGGAAGTGTTCCCTGAGGCCTATTGCTAAGTACGTTAGAAATTTGTCCCAGCTGATTCTTCATATTTCTAATAACAACACTTTGACTTCGTAAATGATTACCCATCTGCAACACCACTTCTTCTATACAAAACTTTTTCTTCTTAAGTTGTTGATTAAATCTACAAGGATAAGAAGGTCTAAAGTTAGCACTACCCTAGTTGTTTTATATTCCCAATGGTTTTACTTGAGCATTCCCCCATTGTTGACTTCCACCATTAGGATTGTTGTTCCAATTAAAGTTAGGATGGTTTTTCCAACCTGAGTTGTAATAATTAGAATATGGGTTATTGGGTCTATTGATAGCATTTATAGTTTCCAATCAATTATGAAAATAAATCATTTGTCCTAATGATATTTCTTTAACCAATTTGGGTGCTGAAGAAAAATTCATTCCAATTTGGTCTATCTTTCTAGATAATGCAAGAACTTGATATGCAATCATTGAAATAGCATCGTTATCATAAATATTAGCTACTATTTTAGGATTCACCCTATCAGAAGGCCATTAAAAATTATTTGTTGCCATTTCTTTAATTAATGAATAAACTTCATCAAAAGGTTTAAACATTAATGAACGTCTAGCAGCAACATCTATAATAGATCTAAGGGATTCTACTAACTCATCATAAAAAATTTGAATGATTAACCAGTATGGTAAAGCATGATGTGGACACTTTCTAAGGAGTTCCTTAAATATTTCCCAACCTTCATATATAAACTCTCCCTCATACTGAGTAAAAAAAAGTAACATCATTTTTAAGCTTCACAATTTTTGAAGGTGGAAAATACTTGGCCAAAATTTTTTTAGCTAAATCTCCTCCAGTTCTAACAGATCCAGATGCTAACAAATTTAACCACATCTTAGCTTTATCTCTTAATGAAAAAAATAGTCTAAATCTAACGACAACATTTGATACGCCATCACATTTAAATGTAGCACACAGTTCTAAAAAGCTAGCTAAATATAAATTGGGATCCTTATATGGTGTTCCTCCAAACTGATTATTTTGTATCATTTATATAATTGAAGGTTTAATTTCAAATGAGTTAGCCTCTTTAAATGAATTTCTTCTACTGTAGTGTTCGCATAATCCCTTAAAGGTTTTTGTAAATATGAAGTTCATTTTTAGTAGTTTGAAGTTTAATATTATTTTGGAATATGTTACCATTTATTGAGAATTATGAAGTTTTTTTACTTTTGAATTTTTCTTACTGTCCGTTCCCATTCAAAATTGTAAGGCATTAAATCTTTAGATCCATAACTACTCATAAATAATGTAAAAAATTGCACACCAAAAATGAAAAAAATATTTTTGTATTTTTTATTTTTAATAAATATTTTTTCAGTTTTTTGAAACTTTTCAAAATTTTTAAAATTTCTGAATTTACAATTCAAATAAAATTGTAAGTCAAAAAGTTCTGTCACAATCCCTAGTAACGGCGCCAAAAACTTGGCCCGACCCACAATTACATGTATTTTTAATTTCCAAAATTTTGCAAGAAAATATGTCTCAAATAATATCTAATGGCTAGTGTGATCAAATGTAATGATATATGAATTATATGATAAATTTTCACACTATGGGTGCTACGCAAGTAAACGTATCGTTTCTAGTAAAATAGGATTTTCCTTGAAAACCCAAGTATCAAACCCACGAAGAAAGTGGTAACTCTTAAAATCAACTTACAAAATTTCTATTTAAATTGCAAATTAAACAAATTAGAGGTCTAAAATGATATGCTTACTAAAAATTACTACTAAAGAGTTAAAAAGAAAGTATTAATTAAATGCAACAACTTAACAAAATATGACAGCGAGTTTGGATATTATGGAAAACCTTTCTCCTTGCATAGAGATTTTAACCAATGTAGGATTCAAGAGATTTAAGATAAAATTGATGTATTGTGACAAATAGAAGCATACCTTATTCTTTACCCCCTCCCAGTGCTAGCAAAGAACATTGGCTAACTTAAGGTTGATTCTATAAGATCTTTATTCCGAATCAGAATTATCTAGCCTCTCACCTCTAGATGCCCCTAAGCCTATGCCACAATGATTTCCAAACCCAAGATTAGGGATTTATTTGTCAAATTGATAATAATATAGCCTGTTGCTCTAGAACTAACCAATTCTAAGCTCATCAAAACTTATCTCACTATTTATTTTCACTCCCCATTGGGTGATCGCAATAGCTCTGTCAAGAATGAATTGTGATACCCACTAGTTGGGTGAAATCATTGCCCTCCCATGTCATTATGTTTCTCAACAGATTTTAACCTCACAAGTGGCCAATTTGTAAAGTAAATGAGGATTTGGTTAAAATACCATCACAATTTTTAAGAGTAAAAAAGAAATCTTTAAATCATTCTCATCCCACAAGATTAAATTCCACATGCAAGGAGAAAGAAAGGGAACTACTCAAAATTCATGGAAATTAATAAAAAACAAAACATATGCATTGAAATCCAAGTCTTACAACAAAAACTTAAATACATATACAAAGTACATGTTAGCACTTAAAAAGTTGAGGAGTTGCCCGTTGGAAGCTGTCGGTCGCCGGAATCGGAATCCCATCGTCCGCTTCAGAAAGGCATTTTTAATTTTCATATATATATATATATATATATAAGTTTAGAAAAATATGAAATCAATCTGATCCCATATCTTTCATAGTTTAAATGAAAGTGCATTACACCTCAATCCATGTATCTAACCCAAAAGATAAACATAAGACTTGAGACTCGATCAAATAAACTAAGAAATATATGACATCCATTTGGTCTGCGAAATCATTTTATTATAAGCTGACAAGTTCCCCTATTTAATATGAAAAATTAAATAGTATTTATATTAAGTTGGTTTCGAAAAAGCTTCCTATAAGGGCAAGCCCTATAGTTAATTACATTTTAGATAACCGAAGTCACCTAAGAAAACTCTCGATAAAAATTAGGGGATATTATCTTCAAAGATATCAAGGGAATAGGACTTTTCAAACAGATTGGACAAAAAGGTTTGAAAGGGAAATGACTCAAATTTGGAAAATTTTATTTTTGAATCCAAAGGAAGAAGGACTGGGGACGTCATAGATCCTGAGGAGAATCTCAGTGACTTCCCAAGCTACCTCATGGTTCGGCTTTAGTTTAAATGGAAAATTTTTACGTGTTTTATCCTACCAATTTTATTAGTTAGNAGAGATTGGACAAAGAGGTTTGAAAGAGGAATGGCTCAAATTTGGAAAATTTTATTTTTGAATCCAAAGGAAGAAGGACTAGGGGACGTCATAGATCCTGAGGAGAACCTCAGTGACTTCCCAAGCTACCTCATGGTTCGGCTTTAGTTTAAATGGAAAATTTTGACGTGTTTTATCCTACCAATTTTATTAGTTAGAGCTTGCATTCATGTGAAACGATCTCACAAATAGCCTGGAAGATGTTAGGATTTAGGTCTTGATGAACGACAACCTCGGAATCCTAGGACAAGTTAGGGCTTATATTGTATAGCAGAGCTATACAAAGCATAAAGATAAGTTGAGGATTTATGTCACACTAGGCAGACAACCTTGAAATCCTATGACTTGTTGTTTAATTTCTAAAGAGAGATATGTTGTTGCAGATCCTATTGTTGTTGAAGATGGCTGTGCTGCCCATGATGCTAACTTCAAGCTCCTCGTCGTGGCGAGTTTAAGTTTCTAATGTGTCAAGTCTTGATGTTAAATCAAATGTCCTAAGTTTATAGTTATTTAAATATTATGAGGTATATTAAATTTGATTAGAGCGACACTGATTAGGATCCTATGGTTCTCTCATTTTGGTACCACTATTTTCTTTCGGATTCACTTTATTCAAATAAATTTACTAAACTCAACCTAATGAGTTCCATACTTTCATTTAGACCGTGGGAAATCTCGTTAGCAACCATAGGTTAACTCCTCCGAGAGATTCTCAATCATCCAATAAAGATGTTTTAATTTAATTATGATTTTTGTTTTGTGATGTTTATGATTAAATTTTGAGTTATCTTATATTTTGAATGTTGTGGCGATGAATTTTATCTTGTTTGAATTTTAAGTTTTTGTTTTTGTTTTGTGGCTATCCTAGCAGTTTTGGTTTTCATGCAGGGTGACATCATTGTTTAACATGTAAGTTTGAAGTAAGAAGTACATAAAGGTAAATGCAATAATTTAAAAGTGTATTTGTCGATTATTCTCGTTCCTCCACCTAAATGGTTAGTACTTGCAAAACATGTATATAATTTTGCAAAGAAATTAAATTGCAGGACTATATGAAGGTATAACTATGTAACCCCAAAGTATGATTCTATTGAACCTCTGAAGTTCTTTAGTGGATGATTCTAGAACAAAATATGACAAGTTCAACTTGTCCTTCAAAATATCTAAAAGATGTCAAAGTGTTCAAGGTTTGACCCTGAACTACTTTGAAGATCTCTTGAATTATTTTTAGTTCATTTATGAACTTATCATATTGCTCCACTAATCATCCAGGTTAGAATGTAACTATCATGTTGCTTAGTGAAACTTGACAATTCAATTATCCCAAGGATATGATACTCAGTCAATTTGACATTTTACTTAAAGGTTATATGGATGAATGTCCCCAAGCAAGCTTAAGTCATTAAATATTTGGTGTCCATCACAAATGGGCTTGAAGTGTTTAAAGATGTTGATACCCAATTCAACTATCTTATAAATCCAATCAATCTAGTTTAGACATTGAACCGAGGTCACTACCAAGCCCTTAACAATCATAAAAGGGGAAAAAGGTGGTGGTTAAAATTTTGGTTTAAGTGACATATATTCTTATTGAAAAGTCATATCATCGTCAATTTTAGGCCTAAGATAAGTAAAAAATCATCTTTTTAGCTTAATCCCATCACTTAAGAATCATTTGACCCTATTTTACTTTCAAGTCATGATGATTAGGGAAATTATGATTTTATTGATATTGTGAAAGGTGGTAAGTGCATTCCTACCTTTCATCCCATTGTATTTCAATCATCCAAATATGTTCATTAGGATTAATATTCCCATTTATCCTTGGTTAATCCTAAATTTTGATTTAGGCACCAAAACTTAAAATTACCATTTTGCCTTTAGAGCTCTCCACTTCATAACTCATCAAACAAAGCTCAAATGCCTTTGAGAATTTAAAGTGTCATGCCCACGGGATAATTAAAACATCATAAGAGAATAATGTGTGTTTTCAAAATTTAATTTAAATTAAATAATTATTTAAGTTTAGAAAATAGAATTTTTATAAGTTAATTTATTTAACTAACCAAAATAAAGTTTTTTTAATGAGAAAATTATTAGAGGTCCTTTTAAGTCAGAGAACACTTAGGCAAAATTTCATGAGTTTTCAAATTAAAATTTTATTATTGTTATTTAATTATTAATCATTTTAAGGATATAATTTAGTGGAGAATAGTATTTTATTTACAAAAATTATTTTACAATTTTATTAAACATCTCTGAGTTCAGAGAACTCAGAGAAAAAAATTTTATATTTTTGTGATTTTAAATTTATTTATTATGATTATTTTAAGGAAAAATAAAGAAAATTCATTTTTAAGCTCTTAAAATTTTTTTTTAACTTAGAAAAATTAGGAAAAATGTCTCAATGAGTTCTAAGTGATCAGGGGGCAATTCGACACATTTTGAAATATTTTAATATTTTTGGGATTTTTAAATATTTTTTTATTATTTTAAATTCAAAATAAAATTCAAAAATCAAGTATTTTCTCAAAAAATAACTTTTATTTTTCATAAGTATCCTTGATCACAATGAACTAAGACCTTTTATAATTTTCCCAAGTGTATTTAATTTAAGACAATTATTTTTATACAAAAATACAAGGGATCTTAAAAAAATCAATTTTAGTGCTTAAACTTAGCCAAATAATATTTAGATTTTCATAGTGGGTAGGTATGATTTTTCTAAACAATGTGGAATTAATTTTATCAATTTTTGATAAGTATACAATTTACATAAATGAATACAAGTTCAATGCATTCAATTAATAATAGAACTGTACAAAATACTTCAAATCATCACATCATTTTTTTAGGCTTCCCTGACCACAAGGAACCTATAAAATTACCTTTATAATTTTCCAAGTTATATTTAAATTTATACAATTAAAATAAGCCAAAATAACCATCTTAGCTTAAAAATTAGAGTTAACGACACAGAGATTCTCTCTGGCCATTAAAAAAATAAGAGAACATCCCCTCTGTGATGAGGAACAAACGCTAAAAATTTCAAACCATGGTGAGCAATGCTTGATGATAATGAATTAAAATACTCCAGAGAGTATTTAATCCATTAAAAATCAGAGAGTAAGCAAATAATTTTTATTTTTAGTCGACATAATTCTCCTCTGTTCACTGAGTAAGAGGGTATTTTTTCTTTTATTTGTATGATTCTTCTAGAGAAAGATATGGATTTTTGAAGTTCAGGCATTTAAAATAATTCAAAAATCTCTATTTTTCTACTTATGTAGCACGGCGGTGACTGGATCATATGTAGCTCTGACAGACCACACGGCGCTCCGCCATTTGACATCGCCAGCCATGTATCTGCCACGTGGACCACACTTTATGGACCATATCCTCGTTCGACTTCATTAGGGCTGTCCACTGGATAAACGCACGATCGAACGTCATCCATTCTTCGTCCCCAAGTGACCTAACCCGTGAACTGTTCAACTTAAAACCTTAAGATCTTTATATAGATTCAACCAAACCACATGGGGTTTATTTCTAAACCTTCATCTACTCAAGAAGAACCTATCTATATGGCTTATATAGTATGAAATATAGTAAACACATATAGAGAATCAAAATAAACTCGGGTTAGAGATAGAACTCAGTACTTTTGTCTGAGAGGGGAGACCTTAATCAGATGGTTGTGGTAGCTTTGATTGGTCCCAAAAAATCTCCAGATGAGGTCTCAGGCCCTAATGAATTGTCTCGCTATATTTTTTACTAAGCTAATTTCAGGTGTTGGTCTAGAGTTAGGTTAGAGGCTGTTTGGGATGGGGCTTTTCTGTGGAACCAAGTTCTCTCACTCTATGGATCGTGTGTGAAAGTCCAATTAAAGTTTGGTGCACTATGGTAGAGTGGAGAGATTTGTCCTAGTTTTAGGGCAAACTTCAGTGATGAAATTGGCCTTAATTGGTGGTTGTGAGTGGTTGACAGTAGGTGGATTGCCTTAGGATGGTTTGGAGAGGCTCTGGTGAGATTTTGACAGAGTTTCCCCAAGGATTTGACACACACCTCTTTGGCCATGAAGAGTTCAATTTAAATCCATGGTTGCCTGGTGGAGCTTAAGGGGGTTTAATGGGTGCAAAAGCTTGCAGATGTGGAGGGAAAAAAAAGCTCAAGTGACCAATGGGACTTAGCCAACTCAGAGGGGTTTCATTTAGAGTTTTGGTCATTTTGGGCTCCCTTGGGGTGTTTATTTCCGATTGCTAAGGTGGTGGATAGCCAGGGTTCAGTCACTTCGTGGCTCAGGGAGGCCAAGGGGTGCTTAATGATGATTAATTCTTAATCGTATCGCATGATGGTGGAGATGTTTTGGCTTAGACCCAAAAATGGAATGAAATCCCTTAATTTAGGGAACCATTAGTCCATAGCCCAACTTGGCTAGTTTATGTGGGTTATGCCTGGTCACTAGGGTGTGCTTGGTGGTTGTGGTGCCATCAATTTGGTTACTTGGGCATGGCTTAGTCAATTTAGGTGCATGGGTTCAATTTGGGTCAAATTGGCTTAAAGTTGGATTTGGGTTAGGCTAGCCATAACATTGAGCCCAATTTATTGAACAACATTGTGTGGATGATTTTCATGAGGGGTTTAGAAAAGATTTTGAGTGATTTTGAATTCATTTGGAGGTTCAATGTGGAGGATTTTGGGCATTTGGTCAATTTAGGGATGTTGTCTTTGGCTTGGATTTAGATAAGGCTAAGGTTGAGCTAGGTCTAAATTGATGGTTGAAAATGGTCTGTAAGGATGTTATGAAGAGTTCTCAACATCAATTGGGTGTCAATTTTTTTGTTAGGGCATTCAATTTGATGCAATTTGGACATGTGGCTAAATTGGGGCAAATTTGGGGATTTTGGATTTGGGTTGAAATTGAGTAGGATTGAGGCTTTAACAAGGCCAATTTATGGGTCAATTTGATGTTTAGGATTTTTAGGAAGAGTTTAGGATCATAATCGAGGCATCTAAGTGGGTCATAGTGTTCAATTGGGCGAGGTTGGGTCATATGGTCAAAATTGGGGGTTTTGGTTTGGATCAACATTGAGCTCAAAGAATAGGTCAATTGAGATTTTATTTGGTTTGAATTGGTCATAGTAATGATGAATTTGAGTTTAGAATTAAAATTGGGGGAAATTGGAGTCAAATTGTTGGACATTTAGATTGAATTTGGAGGAATTGAGCCTTTAAAGGAAATTTGGTGCTTTTGATCAAAATGAGTCAATTTGATCAAATTGGGTTCAATTGAAGGGTCTAAATTGATTTGGGGGACATTTGAAGTGATTTTGGATGTTTTGGAAAAGTTTGGGCCATCAAGGGTATTTTTGTAATTTTGGCAAAATTGGGGGTATTTTGGTAATTTTGGCAATTTTGGGTGATTTTGGGTGATTTTGGGAAATTTGAGTATTTTTAAATGGTTTGAAATGATTTTTGAAAAAAATTGAGTATTTTGGGTGAAATTGAATTTTTGGCCAAATTTAGGGTTTGGGGGTGTTTAGGTAATTTGGGTTGATTTGGGGGGCAAAAGGCCAAGTTCGATATTTTGGTAAAATTGGGGTGTCAACCACCCTATGTGAGCCATGGACCAATGGAATCCTCATTTGGGTCCTCTATGTACTGGTCTTAGCTAAACCCCAGCCTAAGGCTAGTGGGTCTAGGAGACCATCTACATGAGTCTCCCAAAGGATAAAGGGATCAAAGTTAACAAAGTTTGAGTTTAGCATTATGAGTGAATGTGAGTGAAAGTGAGTGCAAGTGAGTGAACCAACTCCAGATCAACACCAAGGGTAAGCAGTCCTATATGGATTCACCTTGAGCTCTCACATATTGATCCCACCTTCTAAGTGCTAGAGGTTAGAATCAATATGTGGAACTTCATGTTGAGAAAAGAAGGGTTTAGAGTTTCTAATGGTAAGGGTTCATTTTTTATTCCTGTAGGAATAGTCAACAGAAAATTCCTATGGCTAGGGCCTAGGATACTAAAGAGGAAAAGTGAGGTTAACATTACCTTGTGTCTTCTCCCCAAGTAAACTTTTAGAGTTTCCTTTAAGCAATCTCTAAATTTTTCACACTAAAACACACTCACACTCACACTTGAGTACAAAATATGAAAAACCTAACTAGCTATTGCCACCTAATTGAAATTTTGAAGCTCCAAAAGCTCTCTAAATTTGGCCAAATCCTTCTCATTTTATAGAAAACAAAAAAATAATTAAGGGTTTCTTCAAACACCCCTCCAAAATTCGGCTAGATTCAATGGATGTTCTAGAAAAGTAGTTACTAACGCTATAGCACCAGTTTGGGGCCCTATAGCGCCCATCTCGCTCGTCTATGGCGCCATGGCACTAAGAGGTGGCGCTACAGTGCCACAAAAAAATCTTCAGTTTTTCTCTATTTTTCCTTCATTTTCTCTAAATGTCCATTCCATGTACCTGAAAATAAAAACATGCAAAATAACTTCCTTTAAAGTGAAATATCATAAAAAATGTACATAAAAGGCTTATAAATTATGCACTAAAATAGGTTATTTTTAGGTGGATCACTAGGTGCCACATTTTGGCACCTGGGTGCCATATTTTGGCGCCTGGGTGCCAGAAGTGGTTAAGGGGTGGTTTTGGGAAATTTCGGGCAACTATGCATGCCCCAAAGAGTTTTGCAATGAATACAGACATTGGAAAAGGCACCTTTTGGCATTTCACATCTTTTGGAATGTAGAGGTGTGTCTCTCGGAGTTAAGAGATGTGACTCTTGGAATGAGGAGGTATTTGGTTTCTCTTTAGGGGGGCTGGCGTCTCTCATGAAGAAAGGAGGAAGAAGAGTTTAGGAGGAGTTTTAGAGAGGGTTGAGTGTGTCTCTTCTAAAAGGCATGTTTGTGTGTGTGTGGAGTATTTGAGACTTTTGGGACTTTGGAAGAAGTGTAAATGATTTTGATTTGCTGTGCAACGAGGGCGTGAATTGATGCACCAAAATAATATACTATTTTATGTGTACATTTTATACTTATTTTGGTGATATTGCACTTTAAAGAAGGGTTTTTTCATGTTTTTGTTGGAAGTATATCAATTTTAGGCATTTGGAGCAAAAAGTATCAAAAAAGAAGGAAATTTGGAGGCAAAATGGAGAATTTCATGATCCTACACCAAAAGAGTCAGATTGGCAACAGAAGAGTCATTTCACCAGATTTAGCACTAGAAACTGGCATAAGAGGCATCATTTTATAAAGAAGCGGCGCAAGACGTGCTAGATTGGTGCCTGAAGTGCCAGAATTAAAAAAATAGTCCAGATTTCATTAAGTTGCCTCAGAGGCAACAGATAGGTGCTAGAAGCGCAAGATCTAGAGAACAACACAAACTTCATTAGGCTGACACTAGAGGCACCAAACTGGAGCCAGAAGCTCCAGAGTAGAATTAAGATGGAGTAAGTTTGTTAATGGCTATCTTTGTGTGGATTTTGAAGGCTCCAATTTTTTCAAATGTCCCATGGAGCGGTTCAATGCATATAGACACTTTGGAAGGCTCTCTAATTAAGAGACATGTCTCTTGGATGAGGAGACTTATCTCTTGGTGCAAAAAAGGTGTGACTTTTTGGGGAAAAAATTGGAGGGAATTTTGAATTTCTTTTGTGACCTAATTAAAATAGGAGAGTCTAAAGAAGATATTGAGAGAGAGAGAGTTTGGTGTGAGATAGAAGAGAAGGATTTTCTTCTAGGGTTGTTAGAGGAGAGGAAAGGTGAGAGATTTCTTCTTCATTACACTTCTAAGAGAGAATTGAGTGTGATTGTAAAGAGAGAAAGTACTTAAAGGGAACTTCAAAGGATTTTCTTGGGAAGGAGCGTGAGATAAGTTGTGTTTTTTTTTCTTTATTTGTTTTTAAACTTATTTTTATATATGAAATCCGTGTTTTGTCGTATCCTTCTCAGGAATTTTGAGTAGTCTATTTTATCTTTCTCCCTACAATGAGATATGGTTTTGTGAAGAACTAGTTTTGTTTTATAAGGTTTTAAATATCAATAAATTATGATGATTCGAACTCTTATCTTCATTTACTTTTTGATCTGGCCAATTGAAATGTTAAAATTTTTTTAGAAACATATGATCCAAACAGGCTATACTTTCTAGAACAAGGTAAGAGTCACATTTAATTTAATCGGTGAGAATGTAATCCATAGAGATATATGTAAAAAAATAGAGAAATATACTTTCATGGGCTCGGAATTAGAGATTTTAAGGTGATAGATTAAAATCCCCAATTTGGTCTGGTTGCTTAGAAACTAAAGCAAAATTGTTAACCCTCAGGTGAGGGAGAGTGCGAGCCAGTATCCTCTTAACCTAACCACATATTTAGGACCCAATCTCTGGATTAGTCAACGCTCCTTATGCAATCTCAGAGGGTANTGTTTTGTCATATCCTTCTCAGGAATTTTGAGTAGTCTTTTTTATCTTTCTCCCTACAATGAGATATGGTTTTGTGAAGTACTAGTTTTGTTTTATAAGGTTTTAAATATCAATAAATTATGATGATTCAAACTCTTATCTTTATTTATTTTTTGATCTGGCCAATTGAAATGTTAAAATTTTTTTAGAAACATATGATCTGAACAGGCTATAATTTCTAGAACAAGGTAAGAGTCACATTTAATTTAATCGGTGAGAATGTAATCCATAGAGTTGCATGTTAATAAATAGAGAAATATACTTTGATGGGCTCGAAATTAGAGATTTTAAGGTGATAGATTAAAATCCCCAATTTGGTATGTTTGCTAAAGCGAGATTGTTAACTCTCAGGTGAGGGAGAGTGCGAGCCAGTATCCTCTTAACTTAACCACAGATTTTGGAGCCAAACTCTGGATTAGTCAACGCTCCTTATGCAATCTCAGAGGGTAAATAATAGGTTGCTCATATTTGGCACAATACAATTTCAAATGTATTTTAAATGATTTTAATTTCTTCACATTCCATAAACTTATTGTAAGGGGTAGGATACTTTCTTAAATTTGAACTCTTCATTTCAAAACTTTGTTTAGTCTTTTTAAGATTATTTTTTGATGTTTCACAATTAATTTAGTTTGATTAGTTCATTCAACGGCATTTCATTTAGTGCACATTAAACTTATTTTAGATTTTATTTACGTACTTAAGTTTTATAGTTTGATAAGTGTGTTTTACATATAGCGATAAGAATTTCTAACTCTCTGTGGGATCGATACTTAGAACTCTATTAGAGTCCTTTATTACTTGAGCGATTCATATACTTGTGTTATTAACATGGGTTTGGCAGATTAGAGATTTTAAAAGATAAAATTATTTTACTGAATTTATTTTTATTTGTATTGAGCTGCATATTTATTATTAGTGTTACCCAACCGCCGCATCAAGTTTAGGCGCGGTTGTCGGGGAGTTACGGTAGATTACTTTATAACTAACAACATTTTATTTGAACTGAAAAACTATTTGTAGTTTAATTAAATATTTTTAATATTTTAATGTGTTTGCTTATATTTATTGCTTATTGTGTTTTTTTTATACATAGTTTAAGATCTGTAGGTTTAATACCATAAAATTTAAAATTAGAAAGAACAATCAGAAAAATCCAAAAACAACAAAAAGAGGGAGATAATTTGAATGGAATGGCTTGCAACTCAATCAATTATGGAAATGAAAATAAACATCATTAGAGACCTTTAAGAGATTATGCTAATCCTACAGTAGATGAAATTCATTTGAGTAGACAAAACCTTGATGTAGCTGGCAATTCATTTGAGCTTAAACATGCTATTATCCAAATGATGCAAAATAATCACTTTGGGGGAACACCAACTAAAGAACCTAACTTACACTTTGCTAAATTCTTAGAATTATGTGCTACATTAAAATCTGATGGATCGAATGATGTCTTCAGACTTAGAGTTTTTTCTTTTTCATTAAGGGATAAAGCTAAAATTTGGTTAAACTCATTAGCATTTGGATCTTTCAGAACTTGGGGAGACTTATCACAAAAATTTTTATCTAAATATTTCCCACCACCAAAAACTGCTAAGCTTAGAAATGATATTACATCTTTTTGTTAGTTTGAAGAGGAATCAATTTACAAAGCTTTGTGAAATATTTAAAGATCTCCTTAGGAAGTGTCCACACCATGCGTTGGCAGATTGGTTATAATTCAAACCTTTTCTAATGGACTTTTTGGATATTTTAGATCAATAATTGATACTGTTGGTGGTAGATCATTAATGTCAAAACCATTTGATGAAGTGTATTCTTTAATTGAAGAGATAACTACTAATAATTTTCAATGACCCTCTGAAAGGGTAAACCCAAAAAGAGTAGCTATTATTCATGATTCTGATACAATATCTATATTCTCTACTCAAACTGCTACAATATCAAAGAAGATAGATAAATATGGAAGGAATTATTCTCAGACACCTTCTTTAATTGAGGAAAATTAATTAAGACAAATGACAGATTCTCAATCTTTATTTGAAACTTTAAATGAAATAAACAATTGAGCTAATAATCCTTATTCCAATTATTATAATCCTGGTTGAAAAAATCACCTAAATTTTAGTTAGAAAATCAATTGGGATGTATTACTCAGTAATGTTGAAGTAAATTCTAAACATCCGAACAAAGAGCAAATTAAGGCTATTTAACTGAGAAGTGAAAAAGAATTGGAAACAAAAGTTCAAAAATAAGTTGAAGTTAAAGTTTAAAATGAAGGGGTGGAAAATGAAAAATTTAATGAAAATTTTCATTTTGAGTTAGAATGTCCTATCACACCAATGAAAATTACTGTAAAAAAAGACCACCACCTCCATTTCCTCAAAGATTAAAGCAAAACAAAGGTAATCAATTTACAAAATTTTCGGGAAATATTGAGAAATTGACAATAAACATTCCATTTGTTGAAGCCCTAAAACAAATGCCAAGCTATTTGAATTTTATAAAGGATATACTTAATAAAAAAAGGAATTTTCTATATAATGAGACTATTGCACTTAGTGATGAGTGTAGCGCTATAATTTAGAAAAAGCTTCATGAAAAACTTTAAGATCTTAGTAGTTTTACTATTCCTTGTGCTATTGGCGAAAGATTTTTTTGGAAAATCTTTATACGATTTGGGAGCCACTATTAATTTGATGCCTCTATCGATTTTTAAAAGGTTAGTTTTAGGAGAAATTTCACCTACTGCCGTAACTCTTGAGTTAGCTGAACAAAAGTAGATAAATTTATCTTTCCTGTGGATTTTAGTGTGTTAGATATGGAAGAAGATAATAAATTCCTATCATTTTAGAAAGACTATTTCTTGGCACTAGAGGAGCTTTGATAGATATGCATAAAGGACAATTGACGATGCGAGTTAGCAATCAAGAAGTCACATTTAATATCACAAAGTCAATGAGATATCCAACAAAATAAAGAGAAGATGAATGCTTTAGAATGGAAATTAATTACTATTTAAGTAATGAATATTTCACGAATACATTTAAAAATTTTGAAAAAGAACATTTGGAGTATGAGGATAAGGATATAATTCAAGATGAATCTATGGAACTGAGTACTGAAGAATTGGATTATTTTCATGAACAATTTGAATTATTAGATCCTATGGATGATAACAAAAAATTGATTTCATCGATTGAGAAACCTCCTGAGCTAGAAATAAAAATACTTCCTTCACATTTAAAATATGTATTTTTAGGATATTTATTCACATTGCCTATTATTGTATCCTCGGAGTTAACTGAAATGCAAGAACAAAAGTTGTTGGAAACTTTAAGAGGATATAAGAAAGCCTTTGGATGGACATTAGGTGATATTAAAAGAATCCATCCATCAAGTTGTATGCACAAAATTTTATTGGAAGATCATCATGAACCAAAAGCTAATCCTCAAAGGAGATTAAACCAAATGATAAAAGAATTTATTAAGAAAGAGATTTTAAAATGGCTGGATACGAGAATAATATGTCCTATTTGAGACAATGCTTGGGTGAGTCCAACTCACTTTGTTCTAAAGAAATGAGGTGTGCCTGTAATGACTAATGAGAATAATGAATTAATACAAACAAGACAAGTCACTGGATAGAGAATCTTCTTAGATTATAGAAAATTAAATTCGGCCACCAGGAAAGATCACTTTTCCTTACTCTTTTTGGACCAGATGTTGGATAGACAAGCTGGGCACCGATATTTTCTCTTTAGATGGGCATATCGACTATATTCAAATATCAATTACTCTAGAGGATCAAGAGAAGACTATGTTTACTTGTCCTTATGGTACTTTTGCTTTTTAATGAATTTCCTTTGGTTTATGTCGTGATACACCAAAAATATATGCATTTTTAGACCCATATTTTATACTTATTTTTTATGATATTGCACCTTAATGGAAGGTATTTTGATGTTTCTTGTAGGTTGTCGATTTTTAGGACTTAAAGCAAAAGGGAAGCAAAAAAGATGAAATTTGAAGTTAAAATGACATTTTCAAGAAACACTCAGCACCGACCGCACCAAGGGCAGCGCCGATCGCGCAGAACAATAGAACAGCTGAAATTTTTACTCAGCGCCGACGGCGCTAGACTAGTGCCGACAGTGCCAAAGGCGGTTCAGCCCCTGTTTCTAGAAGGTCCGATATATTTGGATGATTTTTTAACAGTTTTCTTAGGAACCTCTTGGAGAACCTACCTTGGACTTTATTTGGGGTCGAAATCCATCAGGAAATGAACTCTTTTTCGCTCCAAGATGTCCCACCACGCTCCATTTCTCCATTCTTCATAATTTATCTTCATTCCACCACTATATTAGATTCCATTAGTGATTTTTCTTTTATAGTTTAGAGTTTGTGTGGTGAGATTTAGTGTGAAACTTTCTGTAAGAGTGTTGGAGAAAAGAAAAGTGAGAGATATCTTCTTCCTGCATTTCTAAGGAAATGTTAAAAGGGATTTGCTTTGAGAAAGAGTTTCAGATAAGTTTTGTTTGTTCATTAGTGTTGTATAAACTTTCTTTTATAAATGAAATTTGTGTTTTGTTGTATCTTTCTCATGAAGTCTGAGTAGTTCCCTCTATCTTTCTCCCTACTCTGAGAT
>NEWO01000708.1:128571-142717 GCA_003013225.1 Phalaenopsis aphrodite
AAGGCATGGAATTTCTTTATTGCATGAAAACTACTTCCTACTATGAAAATCAGTAAAGTGGCGAAGGAAAGTGCGATTTTGAATTATTGTATTCAAACCAGAAGACCTATTGATGTTGATGTTGTAATAGTAAAGTTTTTTTTTTGGTTTAATCATTAATGGATTGACTTTTGAACTGGGACATCCATCTACTATATTCTTATTGTGTAGCCAGTCGTAAGTGCTTTATGAAAGTTGGGAGAAAGCGCTTCTTCCTTGAAGCCTATGGACCCAGAGTTTATTGCAACTGTACAGGAATTGGAGAGGAGAACGATATGACTATATTGATGGATCAAGTGTCTCAAAATTCATCACTTATTCAGTCTTACATTAGTTCGAAAGCACTTTTGAAAAGGATTAAAAATTTGGAAAAAGAGGCACATAATCTTATGCATTCAATTAGAAATATTTTAAAAATGTTTGACCATCTGGACTGAAGGATGAAGGAGCACTTCGAACACACTGGACGTATTGAAGAAGGTTTGGCACAAATTTTTAAGAAAAATGCTTAGGTTGAAAAAGATTCGATGGAAAAATTTCCTCACCGACATTTTTACAACTTGTACGTGCACTACCAATCCATTAGGAGCATTCAAGAAGATGACAATGAAGAAGATGTTTGAACTTGTTTAGTATGGAATTCGTAGTTATATTTTTTGTTATGTGTTTGTACTAGATTTTATTTACTTTTATTGCAAAACTTTATATGTTTTTTTGTTAAGTGTTTGATATTTAGGCTTCAACATTAGTTTGTTGGCTTGATTTCGATAGTGAATTAGATATGTTGGCTTGAAAACTATTAGTTTGTTATCATTCAAATTTTATATATAAATGTGAGTTTTGTGTTTTTTTGTGAAATTGTGTATTGGAAAATTGTTTAATTATGAGTATAAGTGTTTAATTAAGTTAGTTAGAGGTTGATGTGGTTCGGTAGGTAGCAAATTTTTGAAGAAAATCAAAACCTAAAAATTTGTGGTATTGGCGCCTCAAGTGCCAGATTGGCGTCTGAGGCGCCATTTTACAAAGAAACGGCGCCAGACGTGCCAGTTTCCCAAAAATGCCCAAATCATTTTAAAACTGCAAAAATCACGAATAAAACCCCCTTTTTACTTTTTAGGTCACCTCCTACCTCTAAACTAAGGTCAAAACTCAACCTAGGGCTTCACATTTGGTGAATTTGAGGAGATTTCAAAGACTAAAAAGTTTTGGATTTCATCTTCTCTTTTTAAGAGGTTCACTTTAACTTAGAAATTTTTTATTTTCACCATGGATTTACTTTACATTTTGGAAATCCGAAAATGTGAAAGTTTTTTTTAGGATGTTTAAGGAGATCCAATTGTGAAAAGCTTCTTACAAAATCTTCCTATTTTTGGAGTTCAATTTTTGATATTGTGATTTTATTTGGATTTGATTTTAAATTTACATAGAAATTCCTATGGCACCACGAGTGAAGAGGGGAAAGCCTACGAGAGATTTCGATGCAGGGAGATTTGCCAACTATAAGGCTCAACATAACTATAATACTAAAATGGGCTAGATAAAATTGATTCTGGAGCGAGCATTTTCAAAGCCAGGAGGAGAGATAGAAATGTTGATTATTTCTCAGAAGTGGAAAAAATTCTGCTACTTCACTACAGTAGCCATTGTTCCTGTGATTTAAGAATTTGATGCTAATCTTTGAGTGACAACAGACGATCACATCTTTGTTCGAGATAAGCAAGTTGAATTTATTCGACAAAGAATCAATGAATTTTATAGACTGAGAAATGCATTTCATTGTGAGTATGTTGCATTGTGATGACTGATTCATCACTTGATGAAGGAATTTCTTTTCTGATTGATGGAAGAGGAGAATGGAAAATTAAAAATAATCACAAAGTTAATTTCTCCACTTCCATGTTGAATGTTCAATCTAAGGCAAGACATTACTTCATCTCTGCAAAGTTGCTTCCAACAAATCAACTAAGCAAAGTAACTAAGGAAAGAGCAGTGCTGAATTTTTGCATTTAACAAATGAAAGCAGTTGAATTTAGTGCTCCTATTGTGAAAAATGCTCAAAGCATTATTAGGAGTGGGACCACTAGTGGGTTAGGATATCCTGCCTTGATTTTCACTCTATGTGAACAATTAGGAGTATAATTTGGTAGAAATGAAGAGGCATTGCAACCACTAAAACCAATTGGAAAGCCCACTCTGCGTAAATTTGAATCATTTCTTGGATCTAGGAGTGGAAGTAGTTATAAACCCTCCACATCAGTTGTAGGACCATCTACTTCTAGTTTTGTTTCACTTGAGAATATTATGGAGTAGTTAATGATTCAACAATCAGATCTGATAGCAATGCAGAATATAATAGGAAGTATAGAAGCCAGAAATGCATACAATGATGAATATAAGTAGAAAAGAGTCCAACACGATATTTCATATGAAGAGACAATGGTTAGATTTTTTAGGGGTGATCATAATGTAAAATTTCCTACATGCCCCAGCTTTATGCCTTATGTGCATGAAGGATATGAAAAAGAAGAAGAAGAAGAAGAAGAAGACGAGAAAAAAGAGAAAGAGGAGGATAATGAAGAGTAAAGTTTAACTTAGACGATGTTTATTTTTATGTGTTGTTATTTGATTTGTTTTATTGTTGGTGGTATGAATGGAACATTTATGTGTTTAATTTATGGATATGTTGAACTGATATATGTAAAAGTAAATGGTAGACTTTTATTTTTCAGCATTTTTAGTTGCTTTAGTTTACTAGTTTATGTTTGTAATTTATCTTTACTCAACAAATCCTTTGATATATTATGTCACATTTAATAATTTAAAGCCTATAATTTTTAAGTTAGCACCTACAAAATATCAAGAGCCAAGTTTCATATTCAGAATCCTCTACATCTTAGTTTTATTTTTTTGGTATTTACTGTTTTCTTTTACTACAATTTTTTTTGTAATACATGCTTTACTTATTATTTAAAAACTTAAGTTTCGGGGGAAAGAAAAATTTCTTTAAAAAGAAGTGAACTAAATTTTATTTGTCCTCAATTAACTATGTTTTTAAAAATTAATTTAACATGACATGGATATTAGATTTTAATTTTAAATAAATATATTTTTCTTTGTAAATATTATGGTAAATTTAAGCAAAAATATTTAATAATGAAGGTCAATTCTAGAGATAAGATATTTAATATGAAAGAATAAGACTATGTTTTCTATTTAAAGTAAGGGAAATTATATTTTTAAAGTATTAAGAATTTTAGAGTTTCATGTAAGAAGAAAAGAATGAGACTTTATGAAAAATCTTCAAAGCTAGTATGAATTTATAAAGTGAAGGAAAGTAAGTAATTTTGACTTTAATAAGAGGATAGTGAGTTCAAAATTAGTAAAGACTATCCAGATATAGTAATCCTTACATGAAAAAGAAAAGAAAAGAAATGATTGAAAAAGATCCTAAAGAAAAGAAAAATATGTGAGGAGCAACTTGAGGAGGTGCATAATCAAAAATTAGCTTCACTAGAATCAACTTGAGGAAAAAGACTCTATTGTATTTTCTAAACTTGTATCTGAGTATTAGCATCCTTACTAGTAAAATTTTCATGAAATTCTTTTTCATATAGATGTTCTAAGTATTTTCGATAAGACAAATTACAAATCTTCATGAAATGAATGGAGATTAAGAAATATTTAACTTGATTACTAGATGTTCTTATACTTTTAGTTTTAACCTAAGTTAGTAAAAAATTTTCTTAATTTATACTATTAAATTTATTAAAGCAAATTATCAAAGTGTACAAGTTAATCTCTTTCACAAGTCATATTTTTATGTAGTAAAAGGGTCACTTGAGGACAAGAAACATCTAAGTTTGGGGGATTTTGATGCACCAAAATAATATAATATTTTATGTGTATATTTTATGCATTTTGTGGCGATATTGCACTTTAAAGAAGGGTATTTTCATTTATTTTTTTTTGCAGGTATATCAATTTGAGGCATTTGGAGCAAAAAGTAGCAAAACGGAGTAAATTTGGAGCCAAAAAGGAGAATTTTGTGATCCTAGCGCCAGAGGCTTCATTTTCCCGAGAGCTGGCGCCAGAAGCGCCAGAAAATAACGCCAAAGACACCATTTTACAAAGAAGTGGCACTAGAGGTGCCAGATTGGTGCCTGAAGCGCTAAAATTCAGAAACAGTGTGGACTTCATTAAGCAGCACCAAAGACGCCAGATTGGCACTGAAGCACCATAATTTAGAGAAGAGCATAGACTTTATTAGGCTGGCACCAGAAGCACCAGATACAAATTAAGATGGAGTAAGTCGATTCATGGCTATTTTTGAGTGGATTTTGAAGGCTCAAAACATTTCAAATGTCCTATGGAGTGGTTCAATGCATCTAGACACTTTGGAAGGTTCTCTAATGAAGAAATATGTCTCTTAAATGAGGGGACTTATCTCTTGGTGCAAAAAGGTATGAATTTTTGGTGGAAAAATTGGAGGGAATTTTGAATTCCTTTTGGGCCCTAATTAAAAGAGGAGAGTCTATAGAAGAGAAGAAGGGGGCGTGAGATAGAGAGAGAGTTTGGCATGAGAGAGAAGAGAAGGATTTTCTTCTAGGGTTGTAAGAGGAGAGGGAAGGTGAGAGATTTCTTCTTCATTACACATCTAAGAGAGAATTGAGTGTGATTGTAAAGAGAGAAAGTACTTCAAGGGATCTTATAGAGATTTGCTTGGGAAGGAGTGTGAGATAAGTTGAGATCTTTTCTTTATTGTTTTATGAACTTGTTTTTAGATATGAAATCCTTGTTTTGTCATATATTTATCATGAATTTTGAGCAGATATGACTTTGTGAAGAATTAGTTTTGTTTTATAAGGTTTTAAATGTCAATAAATTGTGATGATTCGAACTCTGATCTTCATTTACTTTTTGATATGGCAAACTAAAAGGTTAAAATTTATTGGGAAACATATGATTCAAAAGTGCTATACTTTCTACAATAAGGTAAGAGTCACATTTAATTTCGTGGGTGAGAATGCAATTCATGGGGCTGAATGCAAATAAATAAGGAAATATACTTTGATGGGCGCAAAATTTGAGATTTTTTTGTGACAAATTAAAATCCTTAATTTGGTCCAGTTGCTTAGAAACTAAAGCTAGATTATTAGCCCTCAGGCAAGGGAGAAGTGAGAGCTCTGGAGTGAGAGCTAGTATCCTCTCAACTAGCCATGGATTTAGGGACCAAACTATGAATTAGTCAATGTTCTTCATACACTCTTAAAGGGTAAAGAATAGGATTACTCCTATTTGGCACAATATAATTTCATATGTATTTTAAATGATTTTAATTTTTTCACATTCCATAAACTCATTGTAAGGGGAAGGATACTTTCTTAAATTTGAACTCTTCATTTCAAAACTTTTTTTAGTATTTATAAGTTTATTTTTGAATTTCAGCAATTAATTTAGTTAACTTAGTTCTTTCAACTACATTTCATTTAGCGCACTTTAAATTTATTTTAGATTTGATTTACATACTTTAAGTTTTATAGTTTGAATAGTGTGTTTGACATTATAACCATATGAATTTCCAACTCCTCGTGGGATCGATACTTAGAACTCCATTAGAGCCTCTTATTATTTGAGAGATATGTATACTTGCATTGTTATTACGGGTTTTGTAGCTTAGAGATTTTAAAAGATAAAATTATTTTACTGAATTGATTTTTTTTTGGATTGAACTGCATATTTATTATTAGTGCTAGTTGTCCGCCGCATCATGAATCTTTTGTAAAGATAAGTCTTAAACTCTTTTTGTATTTTCTTTGAATTATTGTAATATAGTTGTGTGTTCTCAATGTCAATTGCAATGAAGAATTCATGTGTTTTCTTCATGCTTAGTGGGTAATTTTCATTACTCTTCTCATTATAATGAGAATTAATTATTTGTAGGATTAGAATGATTTGAAGATTTCTTTTATTTTAAAATTGTGATGAATTTTCATCAATTCTTAATTTTCTTTACAAACTGATCACTTGTAATGTTAAAATCTGTTGTGAAACATAACAATCAGAGATGGCTATCATTTCACCCAATTATTGAGTACCACACTAACCTTACGAGGTGGACGACCACAATATTAGGAGAGTGCAAATAGATAGGGAGATAAGTTTTGATGGGTGTAGAATTAGTGTTTTTAGGGTGACATACTAGATCCTTTACTAATTTGGTCTAGAGTTGGAACCTGAAGTCCATGGTAGATACTATGGAGAGGGCACAGCGGGTAATTGATCCCACTTTTTAGTACGATAGTATTATGATGTATGTGTGGTTACATTCTTGATTATCTTTATTTTATATATTTCTTCTTTACAACGATGCAAAAAACTTAGTCCCGAAGCAAGTAAGAGTGCAACTGTTATATTTAAATATTGGGATACTACACAAGTATACGTATCATTATCTAGTAATATAGAACTTTTTGATTAAGCCCTGAAATATCGAACCCATAGGGAGCACTACAAACTTTTAAGAAGAAATTAGACAATGAATTCTACTTTGAAAAAGATCTCAGGATATAGATACAATGGTAGGAATAAAAGTTTGATTCTTTCTATTAATTTTTTTAAATTGAAAATAAAGTAAAAAAACCAACTAACTTTAATTAAATTTTTGTAAGATGAAAGTAATATAAATGAAATTTCTTTTTTCTTATCATGAATCAATAACGAGCATAGGAATTCTGTTGTAAAAGTATTTAAATTTTGTTGCGGCAAAAAGGAGCAATATTATTCTTTACCCTTTTTAGAGATTCTATAAAGAACTTTGGCTAATCCAAAGTTTGAACAATCCTGAAGAAGGGCTAGGTAGGGAAGAAACTAGCTCTCACTCTAGAGTTCCCTCTTCTCCCTCCACCTAGGGGTAACTTCTCATATCAAGAGCTAAAACTAAAGAAAAAATTAAAGGATTTAGCCTGTCACTCTAAAGTCCTCTAACTCTGCACCCTTTAAAGTTTATTTCCCTATTTATTTGCACTCAACTATATGAATTACATTCTCATTCATACAATCTCTTTTGACTCTACCATTAGTTGACTGAGACAATACCATCTCGAATCTCACATGTTCTCATAACAAATATTAGTATCTTAATTGGCTAAATCAAGAAGTAAATGAAGTATAAGGATTAAATCATCATAACTTATTCCAACATTATAGACCAATACTTCACACAACTTCCATCCAACACTTAATTACTTATCAATTTAAGAAAAAAGATAAAGAAAACTATTAATAATTCATGGAGAAAACACAACAACAATTAATTTTAAAAGTAGAAATCATATAAAACATAATAATTCTAAATTAAAAATAAATTTAATCACAAAGATAAAAATTTATCTCAAATTCCTCTCCACTGAACTCCTGAAGTTCCTTTGAATCTCTTCATTTCTCTTACAATCCTCCCTAGGTGGCCCTCGCTAACAAACCACAATGGATTCTTACTTAGAATTATCTAATCACTTTTTCTTTCACTAGGAATGAGAAAAGTGAGAAGAAACCCTAAATAAAATCCTACAACTCCTTACTTTATACTCTCTAAAAGTATCCTAAGACTCATATCTCTAATCTCTTTTCTTCCTATCTCTTTATAGTTTTCCAAAAGGTGCTTTGATGTCTCTTCAAAGTGTGTGCACATTCAATGAATCTTCCAAGAGTTGTGTCTTTTCAAGAGCCATTTTAATGTATTTTTGTGCCCATTAACTGTAATCCACGTTTTCACCAAGAGTTTCTTCAAACACCCCTTCAAAATTTGTCAAAATTTCCTTGAATTTTTGTCATAACTACCTTTGGTGTGTAAGCATGAGGTCTTCGGAGCTTAGGCCCAACCTTCTCTATCTCCTAGCACTTAAGCATTAGTCCTGGGCACCTAGGTGCCATAGTTCATTTGCACACCTTCTTCATTTTTGCTCCAAATTTGATTCTTTTTCACTCCTTTCACCATATTTCATCCATTTAATTGTACTTGAAATAAAAATACATAAATATCTTCCATTAAAGCACAATATCCTTGAAAATAGGTATAAAAATGTGTACATAAATGCTATATATTTTAGGTGTATCAAAATCCTCCAAACTTAAAACATTACTTGTCCTAAAGTGACACTCCAATCTTTCAAAACCAAAATAAACGGATTAGGCAAATGAGATTCTTTAGGATATTCTAAAATTTTGTTCTAGAAATTTAGTAGTCTAATTTAGAAAAAACACTTCAGTAAATGAGACCAACTTAGAGTTTAAAAATCTTTAATGTGAAGAAGTCTAAAAATATGAGTTCCTATCTAGTTCAGAGATTCTTATAGATTTACCAAATATAAGGTTTAGGCAATCTATCTCCCCCACTTAACATTTTTATTAAGAGTAATTATACTTACTATATTATATCCTTAAGCTTAAGAGTTTCTTAAGTTTATATTTTAAAAAGATTAGATGTGGAAAATTTTTTTGATTAGGCACTAATCCTCAAGCTTCTCCTCCCTTTTTGAACTTTACTTTCTTTTCTTTTTTCTTTTTATTTTTTTTATTTTTCTTTTTTTTTCTTTTTAGGTGAGGATTACTATATCTAGATAGGTCTTTAAAGGTTTTGAATTTCACTCTTCATTTCCTAAAGCAAAGGATTGATATATATCCTTCACTTAAAAATATAATAATTGTTTTGAAAATTATTTTCAATAAAAGAAAGTTACGTATTGAAAATAAAAGTCTAATCCTTCTATATTTTTCAAAAATACAACTCCTCCTACTAAAGATAGTTACACAATGTTTATCATTTCTACACAAAAAATTTTTAACTTTAAAATTTTCTTCATAGGTTTCAACTAAATTTTCTTACTCATTTCTATATTCAAAACTTTACTTCTCTAATATAACTTCATACACATAATCATTTTTTTTCAATCAAAATAAAATTTATTTATAGCACATTTGAGAACAAATAAAATTCAAGTGTTGCAAATTATTTTTCATCCCCCTAAACTTACATTTTTAATAAGATAAAACATTTTAGCATAATATATATAGGCAAGAATGAAAACTAAAATTAACATGCTTACATGAATTTTTGTATACAAAATATAGAAGTACAAAAAGTAAAAACAGGAGTAAAAATAAATTGTTCAAATTTTAACTTAATTTTAACATGTATGAGATTCAACAAACTTTTCTGCAGTGGAGGATAAAATAAAAGCAAATAAACACAAAATAATTGAAATTCATAACTGCAACATAAAGAAAATACATGGTTGTAAATTGAGAATTTAAACATGAAATTCTTAAGGGAAAGTTAGTAATATTCTAAACCTTCCTAATATCTCTGGAATAAGTTCTTTACAAACCAAAAAAATACAACTAAACAACCATGTTCACACAATTACTACCATAAAAACAAAATATAACCACTCATAACATCTCAGATACATTTTTTTAAATATCACAACATTATCCAACACAACAAAGCACATATAACAGCAATAGTCCAAACAACTACAACAAATAATAACATGTAAAAGAGTAGCAGTCCAAACAACTACAACACATAAGAGTTCATACAATTTAAAAATAAACTATTCAAATCAATCCTCTTACTCCTCCTTTGCATCATCATCAACCCAAAAATTTGTAGGCTCATAGTGAGGATAATGTGAATATGAAGGAAATCTCATATTAAACTGTTAGAAATGTCAATTTATAGTTGTAGGAGGAATTGTGTTTGAGCATAAAATTTCAGAAAATGGCATGTAAGTAGATCCTGCAAAAATTCAGGTCATATCAAAGCTACCTCCACCTACTATGGTAAAAGGAGTTATGAGCTTTTTAGGACATGTTAGATTTTACAAGCGATATATCAAAGATTTTTCAAAAATTACTGAACCTTTATGCCAACTTCGGGAAAAAGATACCAAATTTGACTTCAACCAAGATAGCCTTAAAGCCTTTGAAAATTTAAAGGAAAAATTGATCATTGCTCCCATAATTGTTTCACCTGATTGGGAGAAACCTTTTGAATTAATGTGTGATGCTAAAGATTATGCAATTGGAGCTGTCTTAGGGCAGAAATATGATAAGATTATTAAATTTATATATTATGCTAGTAAGACTCTTAATGATGCTTAGATTAACTACACCACCACTGAAAGACATTTATTAGCTATTGTATATGCTTTTGATAAGTTTAGATCATATCTGATTGGAGTTAAATGTATAGTGCATACTGACCATTCAACTATTAAATACTTGATGAAAAAGAAGGATGTTAAACCAAGATTAATTATATGGGTACTTCTGATGCAAGTGTTTGATTTTTTGATAGTCGATAGGAAAGGGACTGATAATCAAATTGATGATCATCTATCTAGGCTAGAATAGGAAGAAATACTTGATATGGAAAGAGGAATTAACAAAACTTTTCCTGATGAACAACTTATACTGTAAAAGGATGGGAAATACCTTGGTATGCTGATATTGCAAATTATATTGTTAGTGGTATTTTACCATATGGGCTGACAAAATAATAGAAAAGAAATTCATTCATGATGCAAAATCATATTTTTGGGATGACCCTTATTTGTATAAACAATGCAAAGATTTAGTAATGAGATGATGTGTGCCTTATAGAGAAATTCAGGAAATTATCCAAAAATGTCATGATTTTGAATTTGGATGTCATTTTGGGAATGAAAGAACTGTTCATAAAATTTTACAATCTGAATTTTATTGACCTACTATATTTATAGATGTTAATATATATATAAAAACATGTGATCGGTGTCAAAGAATAGGTAATATTTCAAGAAGAAATGAAATACCTCTAAATTTTAATCTGTAAATTGGAATTTTTAATGCATGGAGATTGGATTTTTTATGAACATTTATACCTTCATTCGGAAATATTTATATATTGATTGCAGTGGATTGTGTTTTGAAATGGATTGAAGCAATCGCTTTACCTCGATGTGAAACTCGGAGTGTTTCAAAATTTTTAATTAAAAATAATTTTACAAGATATGGAATGCTGGGAGTAATCATTACCAATGAAGGATCTCATTTTAAAAATACAACAATTGCAAGATTGGTTGAAAAATATAATATAATGCAGAAAATTGCAACTGCTTATCATCCCTAGACTAGTGGCATTATGGGCATACATGACGACTTCTAAAACAACTATAAGAATGTCCCCTTATAGTCTAATTTTTGGGAAGACTTGTCACTTGCCAGTAGAATTGGAGCATAAAGCTTATTGGGCTATAAAGGAATTTAATATTAATTTGAAAGAAACTGGTGAGAAAAAATTAATACGATATAATAAGCTTGAAGAAATTAGAAATGAATCTTACGATAATGCGAGGATTTATAAAGAAAAGATGAAAGAATGGCATGATCAGAAGATAATAAAAAAAGGAATTTGAACCTGGACAGGAACTTTTATTATAGAATACAAGATTGAAATTATTTCCTGGGAAACTGAAGTCTAGGTGGAATGGGTCATTTAAAGTTGTAAAAGTCTATCTCTATGGAGCAATAAATATTGAAGATCCTAAGACTGAAAGGATATTTAAAGTGAATGGGCATAGATTCAAACCATATTTTGATGGTCAAAGACCAGCTTTTGAAGAGACTATAATGTTGGGTCACCCATAAAAAAAATGGGAATGTTGAGCTGAAAACATTAAACTAAGCTCTTTGTGGTAGGCAACCCATATTTATCATTGTTTAGTTTGTTTTTTAGTTTTTGTTCGAAATATTTTATTTATATTTATAATTATGTCTTTATATAGTCAGTGTATTTGAGAAAATATTTAGAAACATCTTTATTTATCTAATTTTATGGAAAAATTGAGAATTTATTGGATCAAAATCGAAATAGTGTTATTTTTTTTGGAACTGGCGCATGATGCGCCAAATTCTAGAGAGCTGGCACATGATGCGCCAGAATTGGTGCATGATGCATTGTGGTGATGAAATTGACTTAAAACATTTCAAAAGGCTATTTTTGACATTTTTTTGCGGTTTATTCTTCTTATAACTCCCAAAAACTGATTCTAAAGTTTATGTTAAGAGAGAAAATGAGGGAAAAACCACTAGATTTCAAAATCAATGAGTCCCACTCCAAAAATACTGCGAGATTTAGAATTTTCAACCGGAGAAGTTTGTCAGTTTTGATGCGCAGAAGTTGCATGATCGTGTTTTAGTGAAGAAGAGGCTAATCAAAGAGAGGGGATTTGTGAATCAAGGATTCAACACACCAAATACTCGAGTTTAAGAGATCATTGTGCAAAGATGTTGTGAAGTGCTTTATTACATTACTGTCGTCGTAGTCATCCATGTGGTGAAAGAGTTTTATGTAAATCTACATGGAATCAACCAAGGAATTGTCTATGTGTGAGGCAGTTTGTGCAATTCACTCCTTCAAAAATAAATGAGATGTTTATGATTGAGAATGTGTCTATCTGTCATTATGTGAATTTTACTCCTACGAGAGACAGTATCAATGAACTTTACCGATACCTTACAGATGAAGATGCAAATTGGGACATTAGAGATGATGGAAAATTAAGTTTTTCGACATCATTGTTAAATCATACTTTTAAGGCATGGCACTTCGTTATTGCATCAAAATTACTGCCTGCTATAAAGATTAGTAAGGTGACTAAGGAGAGTGCTATTTTAAATTATTGTATTCAAACCAAGAAACCTATTGATATTGGAGCCATTATTGTGAAATTGAATTTAGGTTTGATTGTGAATATGTATAAAAATGTCTACATAAATGTTATATATTTTAAGTGAATCAGTAATCTAGAAGTGAGATGCTAGAATCTACTTAGCACTACCATTCGATAAGGAACTTACTTTAGATTAGCTAACGCTCTTTAAGCACTCGGGAGAGGGTAAATAATACTTGATTATGATCTCATCGCAAGGGGAAATATATTTTAAATAAATAAAAACTTTCCAAAATTTATCATGCCTCTATATATTAGGTTTATATTTAATTTTAATTATAAAGAAAATTAGTGAATTTAGAAATACCAAACTTTTCAAAAATTCCAAACTAAGGTCTGATGGTAGTAGACTAGAATTAGCCTAAGGGATTTCTTACTTCTCTTCTCTGTTGGATCAATATTAGGGTCTTTAAAGACAACCTTATATACTTGAAATGATATTTATACTTACGTAGTACCCATAGTGTGTAAATTATTAATAAAAATTTTTTAACATATCGATTTTTCACACTAGCCGCTAAATATAAATTGGGTCAAGATTTTGGCTATCTTTTGGAAGCTAAATTATTGTGTAATTGCGGGTTGGGTCAAACCTCTCCCTCTCCCATGATTCTTTTACCGTAGATGTACCCTCCATGGATTCATGGCTACAGTGTATATTCTTGGTGGTGAGTGGGTATACCAATGGCACTTTATAGTCTTCTTCCTCCCCGACTCTTTTCTACAGCTCAAATTTTGGTGGTTTTGTGTCATACGTGTTCTGTATGGTAGATCAGTTGTGTTTGGTAGATCACTTATGTTGAGTGATTATTTCAATTAGTGGTTATTCCATTGAGGTGTGTATTCTCTCATCCCCTCTCCCTTTTCTTCTTCAGCGTGGTTTGGTAGTTGTGTGATGTTTCCTCTTCTTTCCTTCTTTTTCAGCTCCATTTGGTGGTTTGTGTGGTTGTGTTTCATCCCTGTTTGCCCATTTTTAGTGGTTCTCTATTTGTTGCAACATCGTGCACTTGGTTTTGATGGTTCTTTGTTTTTATAATTCAAAAATTCTTACCACAAACCAAGATAGTTGTGAGATTAGTTTTGGTGGCTTTTTTTTGCTCTTTTTTTAATTTATTTCATTTTGATATTCTATGTTATGTGATTTTTGGTGGATTTCCTATGATCTGCATATTTTTTGTTATGTAAATTTTAGTGCAATTTTGGCAATGCTTCGGGTCCACTCTATGTAGTATGTTCAATTTCTTTTGGGGGTTATGTTGTTGGGAATTTGGATAACATGTTTGAACTTTAATATTTCAGAGGGGAATTTCAAAATTTTGTGGAATTTTTATGCT
>NEWO01000708.1:167259-184476 GCA_003013225.1 Phalaenopsis aphrodite
GAATCATTGCCATTTACAGGAGTTTACTAGAATGGCCTCTCAGCTGTCTATAGAGGCAGATTTTTAGTTTTACATGTGGATATATCTTCTGGCATTGATATATCATATAGGTGCATATGGATACTTTGAAGTTCACAAGCTTATTTTTTAAAGTTTAGCTTTGGGAAATATCCCTTCTTCATGAGTTTTAGGAGTGATTGAGTTCCAGAATTTTACCACCAATATTTATTAGATTGGCGCATAAGAGATGAATATTACATTATGGGAGTTCAAGACTATATTTGGAATAATAATTTTTGATTGGCACTATGAAGAAAGTATTCCTATGAACTAGGACTTTTCCCTCTAGTGACCTACTTACGGAGATAAGCGAGGGGAACAGACCTTACCGGAGGTTTTTCATGAAATTTTAGGCTATTATGGAAATGTTTATGGAAAGTCCAAGTTATCAATGCGCACTTGAGCTATCTTTCCCATGAATGTTTGGATAAATGTTTTCTTTAAGAGAACCATTTTATTACATGCTCCTATTGAGTTTGGGATAGACCATGAATAAACTTGTCAACTTTCATCAAGCCAGTTGTGGGGATTGTGTACATGTTTCTACCCATTATCGACGTAGATGAAGATATATTTTTTGATGGGCATTTTTTTTTGTTGTATGCAATTATTCTTCCCACAAATAAGGGATCTATATAATGCAATGCTCTAATTGTAGCTAGCCTTATATCTTGTGGCGAGCTCTTTCTCCTGCCGTAGTCCTCTAGAAGACATACAAGATTTTTAGAAAAATTACAGAAACAGTTTTACTTGACATACTGATTTAGTTATATAAATAGGCTTATATCCACATATGCAGATCATTCAGTTGTTTGGAATAATAATCATATTTTTATTATATCATCATCATGCAATTAACGAGCATCATCCATCTAAGAGTGAGAGTGTGGACCTTTTCTTTTATGCTCAACACTTTGTTGCAGATCACTATTCTTTGGTGCATTAGCTGGATATAGGGGGTTTGCTAGACAATCTTGTGGATATTGATACTATTGATGACACTGATTGCTGTGGTAGATATACTTTGCTCTATGAAGGTTGATCTTCGTGACTCACCAAGTACTTTTTTGGTGTGCGATATAAATGGTTGTATTATCACATTGGTTGGTCAATGATTTTGGAAGGGTATCGTCTGATTCAAGTTACTCAATAATTTGGGTTTTCACAAGCCACTGCAATGAAGTGCTACCTTTTATCTCTGATATAATTGATGTTGGCCAGTAAGTTCAACTCTTTTGGAGACATTATTATTATATTTATTATTATGATGCGAGTTCATTCGCTCAGACTTGGCATTGGATTTAAATTTTATCGAGCTATGTCAAATAGTGGTACAAAGAGTTAATTATCCTCGACTAACTTGGGAGTGACTATCTTTCAATATGAAATAGGATTGCTGGGGGGCATTCAGAATCAAAGACCTTGATGAGATTCTTCACTGGCAGAGACTAGTGTTGATACTTCTATTACTTATCTTATTTTTTTTGTTTTCATCATTATTTTCATCAATTGCCACTTTATTTTTTTATTATTTCTGCTACATTTAGCATCTTCTAAGAATCCACTTTGATTTCCTGTCCACTGATGATGTCCTTATGATGTAATGCTCTTCAACCAAAATTCAAATTTCAAAAATTTTGCAAATAATAGATTTTGCCTCAACAACTACAAGACTATTTTTAGTCGCTTAACATGCTAGTCATCAGTTTTTGAGTATATCAAAATATCATTAATGAAGATAATAACAAATTGATCCATATACGACTTAAAAACTTGATTCATCAAATCCATAAAAATTACAGGGGCATTTGTTAAACAAAAAGGTCGTTAAAAATTCATAATGCTCATATCTGATCCAAAAAGCTATCTTGGTTATATTTTCTTCATTGACTCTAGCCTAATGATATCTCGATATCAAATTGATCTTAGAAAATGCAGTAGCGTCATCGAACTAATCAATATTTGTTCTTGATTGTTATCTTTTTTAAATCTCTATAATCAATACATTTTCATGGCAATACGAAATCACTTTAAGGTGACTTATTTAGCATGATAAAACATTTATCTATTAGTTTATGTAATTGACATTTTAATTGTTGCAATTCCTTTGGAGCCACCATATTATGAGATTTCAAAATTGCACATCCCTTGCTGCACATGTATACCTAAATCAACTTATTTTTTTGGTAGTAGTCCGGTTAATTCCTTTGGAAATACGTGAGGAAATTGTGCAAATACTAAAATGTTCTTTAATTCCTTTACATTTTGGTTCAGTACCTCTAATTTTGTTAGAAATAACAGCCTGCCCCTTTACAGACATTTTCCAATTTTCATTGTATTATTCAAGAAAGACAGTGCATTCATATTATAGGAGAAACATAATGGCTTCTTGCCATGCAAATTAAACTTCACCTCCTTTTTCTAGCATTTAATCGTAGAAAAATACTTTACAAATCAATCCATCCTCATTATCTTATCAAAAGTTTGAATTGGTATTATATTCAACTTTGCTAGTAGATTTTTATCAGAAATACCAATATGCACAAAACATTTCCTATTTGCATATAAATCATTTCCCGATGACATTATAACACATGACGCTGGAGTAAAGTATACAATAACAAAAAATAAATTAACATAAAATCTTTAAAAATAAAAGAATGCGACATACCCAAATCAAATAAAACTGTGCTAGACTGATTTAGAAATTAGAAGCGTACCTGTAACCACTTCTTTAGATTCTTTAGTTTTTTTATAGATAATTGCAAAAACTCTGGCTTTAACTGGTGGCGTATTTTGAAGTTTTGAAGTCTCACCATCTACTTGAGTTGAAGTTTTTTCCAATAAAATTAAGTTTTACTTGAGTGGCTTCCTTCCAATAGTATTATAGGCCGTACCTGTCCTTGAAATGTCTGTGGCTTGCTGTACTTTTTCTTTTTCATTGGACAATTCATCCGATGAAGCTCCGTTTGTCTACAGCTATAATATTTTTCTAAGCCAACAAAGCATTTCCCAAAATATTTTTTTCCACACTTCTCACAAATTGACTTTTCTTACTAGATCTACTTCTGCTCAGCATTCAATTTAAATTTCTTGCTTTGAAAGTCTTCTTAAAAAAGTATGAATGCGTAATAAGCTCGAGAAAATTCATTGATAAAAAAGTATCCAACAATTAGTTAGAAGATTTACCAATCTTATTTTTAGTTGCAAAGATTTAAAGAGTTATGACAATTTTTTGGTGTCTATGTTTGTTTTTATAAAATGGGATAAAGTTCTTGGGCAAAAAATAAAAATAAAAAGAAATAAAAGAAAGAAAATTATTATGAAAGATGTTTTTTTTTGCATAGTATTAATCATGTTGTAAAAAATATAAGGCTTTTAGTAAAGATTTTATTCGTTGTTGATGATAAAGGGGCTCCAGTTATGAGATTTATCTATCAAGTTATGAGCAATGCAAAAGAAAATGGCAAAAGATTTAAAAGGACAATAAGTTACTTATAAAAATATAGGGGAAATTATTAATATGAAATGGGATTGTTAGCTACCTTATTTGCTTGTTGCCAAAAATTTTAACTTCCTAGATTTGTTATGCTAAGGATTTTGACGTCGATAAGGATGTTAAGACAAATTTATATACTTTCATTGATAGGCTTGTTATTGAGGCTGATTATTTTAAAGATAATGATCAATTCAAAGATTTTTATTTAAAGAATGAAATGTTTAGGCTATAAATAACTCAAGAATATTATAAGGCTTACTTACCTACTAAGTTTGATTTACCTATAATTTTAAATCAATAAGATTATGGTTCATTTCTAACCTTCCTACCTTAATATATGTTAAAAATTTTATTTTTATTTTATTCTAGAACGTTGGTCACACAATTTAGAGATGATGTGATTGAACTGAAAGTATTATGGTGAAAGTTCTTAGTCATACTTATTAAACTTTCACATGTGATCGAAATTGAAGCATATTTAATCAAATGCATACAGAGAGGAGGAACCGATTGACTACAGAATAAATGAGTAAGTTTATGTTATGTTCAATTAAAAATTGATCGACACATGATGTTACAAAATAAAGAAATGATACTGATGGAATGGATCTTTTGGTTGTTGAAGTTATATTATATGATGATAAATGAATAATGCCAAGTAATAAGGAAAGATTTGAATTTAAAGGTGAAGGAATACCTTTTAATGATGATCATTATGAAGATATCAATGCTAACCTTGAAAGGGCTGAAGTACCATTGAATTTGGAGCCATTTTCGCCTCAATCATTTAAAAGAAAGAAGCAATGTGGGGTTAGAGTTTAAAAAAAGTTAAAAACTAATTTAAGCATACTGGATAATTTTGATGTGTTAATAATTTATTTTGTTTAAAATTATATCACATTTATTAATAATTGATTTAGGGAGTAATTTGAAAGATATAATAATGAAATTTGATTTTGAAGTTAATGATGAGGCAGAATCAGAGGAGAATGAAGTTAATTACACATGATGTTTCTTCCAAAAATGATGATGAAGCAAGTTTGGATCTTGATACTTGTGTCATATTAAAATTTGTGTGTAATTTAAATCTTGTTTCAAAAATTTGTTTTATATTAAAATTTGAGTTTAAGATTTGTGAGTCATGTCTTTATATTAATGAAATAAATAAATATGCTGATAGTTTGTCATATTTATTAATTATGTATATTTTTATGAGTTTTAAAATTTTCTATTATGATGCTTCCGTCTAAGTCAGCCTCGAGGCCATGCCTTGCCTTGCTAAGGCATAATGACTTAGTTCTTTATTTCAACCTTTTAAACCTTGGCTGCCACCGTGCCAATCCACGGTATGCTTGTTCAAGGTTTATTAGAAGGCTTCACTCCATCAATATACTTGAACGTTGTCCCATTAAATTGCTTCGACCAAGTCTACTAAAGTTATTATTGTTGTTGAGTTGAAGAGGATTTCCACCATACAAATAATCTCTAGTACTTGTCAATAACTCATCACTTTGCCTACTCAGCCTTTCTAGCAATGGAGACTTGATAATGACGCTTCTTCTTCTGGAGAAAAATTGTCCAGTAGATTGAAAAGAAAGAAAGAAATAAATTGAGGGCTCAATAATTGTTGTCCAAGCAATCCGTTGCTCTACATGGCTTGGGGCAGGAAGTGAATATTTTCATCCACAATAAATTTGAAATTTTGACTTTTAGAAAGGAAATAATTTTATTGATGATATAAAGCAATTTTTCTTGCCTCACCAACACCAATGCCTTACGATTGAGAAGAAAAAACTTGAAATTCTATCTACTTTCAAGTGTATAGAGTTTTGAAGGTTGCCAACGAGAGGGGTTTAATGAAGATACAGTACAAAAAGAATATTGTAGTTGAGACCAATAGAGCTTCAACCAAGAAGCTATCATTTGCTGTGATGAAGAAAATCCAAACAAGCTTTAGATGGTGAACGCTAACGCGTGATACTTGGATCACATCTTTAGAAATCCATCTTTGTATGTTAAGCAGATATGGAGGCTGAAATCTCATGAAGATAAAACTTATAGAGAGAAGAAAAGGTGTCATATCCGTTTGCATTCCCAAAGTTTTCCATTGACAATATTTGCCAGGAAAGAGTTTGGAAGAAGATTTCCATGAAAAAACCTCATGATGATCAACACTTTAAAGAATCCTTTAAAGGATCCCATTGCCAATTAATTATTCCACCTTTGAAAGATCAATGACTGTAATCTCGTTCTTTTGAATTGTAGATCTAGTAGAGATGTCATTGTAAAACATTGGTTCAAGAGGGAATGGAGAAGATAATGAGTCCATGAATGTCGAAGTGGCTTATATTTTAGAGCATACTAATGTCCATCCCGATACATGCTTTTATAATAAGCAATGACGTTTAGCCTTAATCAGTTGCACCTCCTGATAGGCAAGAAGAATAACATTTGGGTTCTTAAAAATGAGTAAAAAGGAAATAATGAGAAGAGCTGGTATTTTTGGATGTCACATTGAATTGGGAGCAAAGATAGATGCATCGCCAAATGAAAGTAAAAGATAGATACCTCCCAACTCAGCACCAAGATAAATGAGATAATGGCATGGATGAATGTCATAATGGAGATGATGCAAAAAAATGTTGTAACAGATCTAGCACTTGCTCCACCTGCCAACATCAGTCTTCTAAAAACACTCCTATCAATCTGCTAGCCATTCCATAACATCAAGCTTTTAGAATTTGAGGTACACCTTAAGGAAGGAATGAAACATGATAATTAACTCGTTTGCCTATTCCTCAAATTATTGCAAGTACATCTATTCTTCTGATAGCAGTACAACTTAAAATCATTATCAATAAAAAGATTAAGGCTATCATAAATTTTAAAAAGGAAGATTAAGGCTATCATAAATTTTAAAAAGGCTGAGAAACTAGTAAGTAAAGGGTTACCTGTAGCGAATTGAGTACGATCAGTTGTCTTACCCAAAATATTGTTTAGTGCCAAATTTAATTACTTTCAACATAATTGCAATCCTATGTAGTACTTTGGCTAATTTAAGGCATTTTGTAGCAATGTTGGGGGCAATGATGAATTGCTCTTTCTGTGGTTCGGTAGTAGTTTGTTATGAACTATTTCTGAATGGTACCCAAACCTGCGCAATAACTCCATTAATACATTTGCCGAACATGAAAAGATTGTGGTGAAGAGGTTTGCCCGTGCCATTGAGATGACAACTATTGTAGACATCGTCTTGGAAAGGAGAAGAAGAGAGGAATATGTAACAAAATATAGCTCAGCTGGTGTAATTTAAGCATGAAAGATGAGTAACAATTACACTAGCATGTAATTTAGTTGTTGATGAGCAACATTAATGATAAAATGTTTCCCTATTTATGATGACCTCTATTACTATATTACATAAGGTACTTGATATGGTTGCTAGGTTTGAGATGTTAAGCTTCTTACATTGAGGGCTATCAGACAAATCTAATAAAAATGAAGCTGAGACCTCAAAAGAAGTGAATCACACCACTTCTTTCAGTTTTAATGTAGGAAACATGTCATCTATAACATTGATAAGGCAAGTAACCAATCTATATTGATGAAAAAAGAATGCAACCAATCAGCCCCATTCCGCAGTGAAAGATGATAGTGGTAAGAAATGATAAATCCTAGACCTCTCTTGGTGAAGGTGATTCTCCAAAATATACACGATCTACCCCTAAAAGAAAAGATGAATAAGTAATATTTTCTTAAAAAAGATAGTGTGGCAAAATTATTTCTACAAGCACTTAGAAGTTATTTAGCTTCCATGGTGCAAAGAACCTGAAGAAACAGATTGGACTAATAATCCAAGTCATTATCTATATTATCATGTACTTAGCCATTTCATTTAAGAGTGCTACGCCTTAAAGATTGGCTGGGAAGAAAATTTAAAAATGAGGAGTTCATATTGTTTAATAGTGGTTAAGCCCAGAAAAGAATTCATATTGTCCTCTTATGCACTATCCACTAAAGATGAAAGGAAAAGAAGGACAATTCATGCTAATGAGAGGCTAGAGTATCGAAGAAAACAATGAAAATGTTGAAGAACTTGAAATTGTTCTTGGCACACATGGAAACCATTGCTTGAGCTAAGAGGAGGGCCAAATTCAAATTCACCAGCTTTCACATCATGAACTCAAAGTCATATCTATCATGTTCACCCATCGCAATGAGAGAAGTAATCTGCCAAGTTCTCATTAAATGCATCAATTCAAGATATATGTTACGATTTCTTGTGTTGTATCCCTTGATACAACTAGACATAAGTCGCAACATAGTACATGATGCTGTTCAAGTCAATGCATGCTGCTGTCGGTCAACTTTTCGATATAGATAGATTTGAAAATATGAAATATGAAAATAATTTTTGAAATTTAATTTAATATAATAGATATATAGTTTGGGTTTTGAAAGTAGTATGTTTTAATTTTCGAAAAAAATGAGACCGAATGGATTTTATTAATCCAATAATTTGCATAATCGTGTCTGACACCCTGAATACTACACATTACAAGAGAAAAGTGTAGACCCCGATAATAGGCTCAATCCTGCAAACTAAGAGATTTGTGACATTCATTTGGCCTGCGAACCTTTTATATATGACCGACAAATTCCCCTATTTAATACAAAGATTAAATATGGTTTATTTTACCTGGGTTTCAAGTTCCCTATAGAGGCAAGCCCCTATAGTTAATTACATCCCAAGTGACGAGAATCACTTGAGAAAACTCTCGATAATGATCAGTGGTTCTAGTCTTCAAGAATTCAAAGTTTAGGTTTTCAAGGTAGGATGTGGAAAAAAGTAAGTGAGAGTGGCTCAAATAGGAACAGTTATTTCAGGAGTCCAAATAAAAGAAAAGGTTGGGGATGTCATAGGTCCTGAGGAGAATCCCCAGTGACTTCCCAAACTATCCTACTGTGTGGCTGCATTTTTAGAGATGATGTTATTTGAATATTCAATCCTGCTAATTTTATTATGTAGGACTTACATTTGCATAATACCCGATTATGCAAATAGCCCACAGAGAAATGAGGGTTTACGTCGTACCACACAACAACCTCGGAACCTAAAGCGAGTTAGGACTTATGCTGCACAACATGGTTGTGCAGGGGCCTAAAAGAGGGTGAGGATTTACGTCGCTCTAGGCGAGCTACCTCAAAGTCCTATGGGTTGTTATACTAGGAAGGGATAATGCTGAAGAAGATCCTCTTGCTGCTCGGTCTGAATCCCTCGCAGTGCTGCCCACAGAGTTGGCTCCTGTCGTCATGACGACTCCAGGTTTAAATGTTTGAGTGGTGATTTGTGCTTCACAGTTTTGGTGTCAATGTTTGGTTTTGCATGCAGAATAAACAGATTGCAGATAATTAAAATGTGCTTGAAAGGTAAAATACAGTAAAGTAAGAGGTTGTAGATAAACTGTAAAAGCGTACCTGAGCATCTGCTACTGTTGTTTTATTAATGTTGCGAGCATAGTATGATTTGCAGGAGATTTAAATAAACTTGCAAGAAAATTAAACGGGGTGAGAAAACTCAGCACAAAAGTCTGAAAAAACGAGTCGTAGAAATCACAAGCAAACAAAACACTTAGCCACACATGAAAGATCAGGACTGAGTATAAGACCTTGGTGAAAGTGGGTGGCTCAGAGCTGGGCTGTGTGTTTCCCGATCTTGAACAGGAGTTACCGACCCGACAATCTACAGAAGGCAGTCCTTAACCTTAATCCAAGTGACTAGCCGTGGACCTTTATAAATTTTCAGAGAAAGATTTTCATGCAAAATTTATTATCTAAGTCTTTTTTATGAAGAGTTCTTTTAATCATGCAAAAGAAATTTTTGTTTTATTTTTATAAATATTTTGTAAAGTCGTACAGTCCACAGATTAGTCACTCTAATCGTGCTAGAACTACTGACAACCTAAGAGTATCGGGGGCAACAATCCCACCAAGGGTCGGCGAATAGCATCCTCGATCCTTTCCTCTCTTATAGAAGGTCCTCGAGGTATGAGATACTATTCTAATAATTCCACTTCGTATCCCTTGTTTAAGCACACATAAACAATGTCGTCGTCACCATCGCCACCTAGACCCTAGACTTACCCTAGTTCGATGATCCATGTGCGGCGTTAAGAAATTTCCCCAATTGCCAAGAGGATTTCAGTGTAATATTCAAGCTCAAATCCCAATGCATTGAGTTTTATTGTAGGTTAAGTCATTGAGGGAATTTCACTGTTGATTTAATTAAGGAAGCATGGGTCACGTCTTGGTGCATCGTGTTTAGTGTCTTGATCAATTTGTGAATCAGGGTCAAGTGTCAAGTTTCATTATGCATTTAAGGATTAGGTGAATGAACTCTCACCTAGGGTATGCTCCTAAAACCTTGAGATTTTATGCTGAGAATTAGGCGGATGGGCTATCACCTAGGGTGTGCTCCTAAAAACTAGGAAACCTACACTGAGGATTAGGTGGATGAATTCTCACCTAAGGTGTGCATTTAAGCTCTAGAAAGCTTACACTGAGGATTAGGTGGATGAACTCTCACCTAGGGTGTACACCTAATGTCTAAGAGGTCTACCTACACTAAGGACTAGGTGGATGAGTTCTCACTTAAGGTGTGCATTTAAGCTCTAGAAAGCCTACACTAAGGATTAGGTGGATGGGCTCTCACCGAGGGTGTGCTCCTAAAATCTAGGAAGTTTGTGCTGAGAATTAGGTGTACGGATTCTCACCTGCGGTGTGCTCCTAAAATCTAGAAGCCCATGTTTTAACTTGTGCTTAAAATAATTTAAAGCATTTCACCTTCAAATAAATATTTTCCAACTAATTAAATCAGAAATTCTCAATTTATGACTTAATCATGTGAAAAGAAGTAAAACAAAAGAAAGATGAGGCATACCCACTTCCAAAACTAGTAAAGTCAAGGGAGAAAACAATGAGTGGATCGACCTAAAAGCATTTAAATAATAATCAATTGAAACCCAAAACATTGGGCAAAAATGGGTCCGTAAAACAAATTCTAAACCGCATGTAAATCAACACTTAAAGGCTACATAAGTCTTGTCAAAATAGTGCGTAGATTACCTCAAAGTCAGCCCACCAAAATGTCTTAAAACAGTGATTAAAACAACCCCGTAAATGATGGGTTTAGTGCCTCCAAAACAGTAGATAAAGCTCCCAAAATCAGCCCTAAAACAGTAATTTTAAAATTCCCAAACAGCTCTTATGTAAGATCAAGGCATCAATTTTAAATATCCAAAAATCTGTTAGGAAATTCAGTCCAAAAATAGTGCGTAAACTCTCCAAAATCAGTTAACAAATTGTATTTAAAATAGTACATGAATCAGTTGACAAAGCCCTAAAAATCGCAATGTTTAAATCCACCAAACAACATGTAAAACAGTCTCCAAGGGAGGCATTCGGAAATGAAAGAATATAGACCTGCAAAGAAGCATTCAAGCCCTAGAATAACGATCATATTGAGCCTCATAATATTTTCTTTCGAGTGCTCGAAACATGAAATTAACAAATGAGTATTTAAGATCGATAAGTAAATGGTCATTGGAACCTCACAATATTTGCATTGAAGTGCTTGAAACATAAAACCAACAGCTAAGTATTTAAGATCGATAAGTAAATGGTCATTGGAACCTCACAATATTTGCATTGAAGTGCTTGAAACATAAAACCAACAGCTAAGCATTTAAAATTTGCAATAACGTATAATCAAAATAATATTTATAATTCTCCAGAATTAGTAAGCATGTATGGCCAAAGCAACATTTTATTCTTCCAAAACCACAAGTTTATAAGGCTCGAAACAACATCCATGTCATTCTAAAACTTTCAATTCAGCAAGTAGGCCTACAAAAACCGAAGTTTATGTGTATTGTACAAGATAATGCATTTCATTAAACAATTCAGGAACTAATTTAATATCTGTAAACTTCGTAAACATATTCATCAATAAATTCCTCAGCTTCAATTAAAATAGAATTCCCTTCTCCTTCAAATAACAATGTTCTATATAGATCGGAGATGAATTCACACAAGCTTTCAACGATGGTATTAGAGCATGCAACTTAAATTTTGAAGGTGAAGGAAAATATTTCACAAGTAAATTTAACAGAAGTCTATCAAGATCAGGAGAACAAATTTACTTGAGAAAGATTCAATACCCAAGTACAACATGAACATCCCATTGCGGATTTAAAAAATTCCTTGCATTGAACAGTGGGTCCAATTCATTAAATATGAATACGTTTACGAGATGTGAAATTATTTATCGCATGCCAATAATCACAAAATGAATGGAGATTTTGAGCTAATCATAAGCCTCTTAGAATATCTATCATGAATAATAAAAACCGATTAGCAATGTCAGGGGAATAAAAGAAGCAAAATAAACCATTGAAACCTGTTTTGAGATGCTTAGAAATGGAAACCGTTAGTTCACCAAGAGAAACAGTCCTCGGAGTCCCGCAGCTTGGACGATCGAAAGAGGAAGAAGCGGGCAGCTGGAATTTTGATCGAGCGAGAGGACTGAGCGGAAGGCAAGCATGGGTCTTCGGCGCAAACTGAGCTTCGACGCAGTGAAGAAAAGAAGAGCCGAGCCGAGCGGGGCTTCGGTCGAAACAGGCAGAGACGAACGGGAGTGGGGTCGAGCGGTCTCGACTCAGAGAGGAGAGGCAAGACTGGAAGTCGAGCGGCTTCGGTGCAGCGGAGGGCGAAGCAAGCGTTTCAATCAGGGGCTTCGATTCAGTCGCAGAGAGGCGAGGGGATTTGACGTGGGTGGCGGGATCGAGCAGGCGAGGAGTGAGGAAGGCGAGTGCAGGAGAAGCTCTGCGGCTTCGGTGCGAGAGACGGAGGCAGGGAGGAGGGATCGAGCATAGAGCGGGAGAGTAGGTTGCCTTCGTCGCAGGGAGGAGGCGAGCGGGGGTCTTCCTGTTCGCAGAGGAGCGTCCGAGCGGGGTTTTCGGCGCAGGAAGGAGAGGAGGTGAGCAACGCCTCTTCTGCGTCGCGGAAGAGCTCGCGGGATCAAATGAATGAAAGGAGCGGGCTCGAGAGCCGTTACCTGAAGGATTGGCGGGGAATTAATTTGTTTCCATTCGCTGGGTTCAAATGGAAAATTTTAACTCCCAATTAAGATAAAATTAAATGACGAATTTGAAATTCAAAAATTTAAAATTCAAAATTGTTTAACCTTTGTTCAGCCCGAGTTCAGCCCAAATCGAACCTGAGTTGAACCTGGGTTGAGTCCGGGCCCGCGCCCCGCTATCGTGCATCGATTTTCGTGTTAGCCGCTCGCGTGCAAAACCATAGCAATATGGGTGTCCTTCCTAGCTAAAGTCGACATCCTGGACGCATCCGTGCGGTCTGTTTCGTTATCCGGGGTCGTCCGGACGAGTTCGCTGACGGGCGAGTCGATTCAAGTCAAAGTCGTGTGTGGTGCAAGGAGTGCATGAATTGCGGTGTTCACAAATAATCGAGTCACAAAGGGTTCACCTAAGGTTGTTTGATCCTATAGGAACTCATTTTTGGGCCCTCTATATGTTGGTCCTTAGCCCTTGCAACTAAAAGTTGAGTGCTTGGAACCACTCACGCGAGTTCTTCACAAAAATGAGTCAAGAAGTGGCTTGAAGTTCTACGGGAGGTGGGTTCCATTGCTAGTCCGCTAGGATGGCCAATAAGAACTCCTAAAGCTAGGTCCTAGGTACTAAAAGTAGGAGACTAAGACCTCACTAAAAATGAGGTCAACAGCCGCAACATAGTACATGATGCAGTCCCAGTCAATGCTCATGCCGCAACATTGTTTGTTTCATGGTAGATTTTACATCAAGTTATGTGTTGCAACCTATGTTGCCATGCATCTGTCTCTATGGTTTCCTTATCTAATGGATTCTACATTCATTTACCTGGCAATTGACTTGTTCTCTTATTTTGAATTATTTTTTATGTCATTGGTATTATCTTATTTTGAATGATATCATGTTTGCAGCCAATAAAGAGGAAAAAGGAAGGTGAAGAGAAGAGAATGACTCAAGAAGAAATGCTACTGGAAGCAGCTCAAACAGGTATGTTTCACTAATATTATGGGAGATTAATTCACCTTTATATAATTGTTTAAAGTTCTGAATCACGGACATATAATTAAATTTTGTAGAGATTATGAACTTGAGAAATTTGGAGCGTGTTTTGGCAAGGGAAGAAGAAGTCAAGAAAAGGGCTGTTGTTCATAAAGCAGAATGTGAAGGCCCTCAGATAAGATTTACTTCAAGAAATGGTGTGTATTCTTTCAATTTATTTACTTTCGGAATTGGCTGATATTTGCACTCAATGTTTGACATGGCACTACTTCCTTTAATAGCCATTGATTTTTCTTCTTTGTACTTGGAGTTCTATACTGCTTGTTAAAGTTTAGGAATGCTAAACTTTCTTATTGAGTTTAATCCCAGTTTTTTCATTTAAAATCTGAACATTCAGGCAAATCATTTATAGAGTTCATGAAAGGTTCGTCATTTAAATCAGAACTTCGGACATCCTCCGCTCCCTGTAAGTGTATGTTAGCACTTTCTGTGGCATGTCATTCATACAGATATAGAGATGTAGCGACATATTCTTCTTTTTGTCTTTGTTCTCTTTCTGGCATACCTATCTGAACATTCTTTGAAAAGTTGAGAAACACTAATGATAATGACGGTTATGATGATCTAATCATACTCTTGTTTTCTCTTGATCTCAATGTGCCACTTATTTGTATCATATCTACTTGTTTGGATCTATGTTGGTAACATTTGATGTAATCTTTTCCATGTAGAGATAAGAGTCGTATTAAGATGTAGAGGTAGTGCCTTGTTGAGATGGATCATTGATTCAAATTTGTGCTCGTGTATGCACTCATGCTTCTCATGTTTTTGACTGATGAAATCCATTTTCAGCAGATCCCCAGAAATCTATCTGCGTGGTTACTGGATTCCCCGCCAAGTATGATCTCTGACTTAAAATGCATAAAAGTTATACATGTCACTTTACTCTATTTCTTGTTAGAACTTATTTACTGTAAACACCTCAAGTGCTTTTCTGTTACAGGTTGCATTCCTTTGATGGTCCCTAATTATGTCTTGTGAGTGCTAGGTGTTTTCTTTTCCTTGATGGATTAAATGCCCTGATATGCTTGTGTTTTTGTGACCATTTATCCAACTTTGTTAATAATCACGCTGATGCTCCATAGTGCACATTCTTAGATTATTTTGCCTGTGCCCATGGGATATGTGTTTATGCATGCATGGATACTTCAAGCTGAGACCTTGTTGACCGGTATTGAACTGTCTATTGAAGATTCATTAAATAATATTTTTGTTCAGTATCAGAAGGGAGCAGAGAAAAAGCAGAGGGATAAGAACTTTGTTTAATGGCATGCCAGGAACTATTTCCATTTTGTTGGATGCTTTTGCATTATAATGGTAAATTTTAGTTTGCCGAACAAATAGTGAATTGAAGGAGTGCTGATCCAAAATGTTCAGAATAGTCTTGTGGTGAAGATGTTAATAGTAACGTATCTCCTGAGATAAATGTGTTTTTTGATTATACCTCATGCTATTTGAGTCTTTTTCTAATTTAATAAAATGCACAAATAGAATGGCACATATACACATTTATACATGCATTGATCTGTATTGGAAAGTGACGATCCTCTTTATGAGGGAACTTATTTCCTGTCCTTAGGATATATTTCACTAATTGTGTTTCCTTTATTAGATACTTTCTTTTCTTTGTTCTTTTCTTATTTTGGAGGGATTCCTATTGGGTTCCCTTTCTTTATTATATATATGTATGAAAGCTTAATGCATGAAGGTTAGAGATAAATAAACTTTTTTTTTAGAATTTCTACATGGTATCAGAGATTTCTCACCTCACGAGCTTCTGAATGAGAGAATCGCCTCCATTATTTTCTTTCAAACAATTTCTAGAACCTCTTCGTGTTATGGCATCGAGATTTTTGGCTGCTCGTCTCTGTTAACGAGAGCCTGCACCTCGCGTTCGATTTTTGCCGCGTTGTTGGTCATGGGGGTTCTCTTCTCTTCCGTTCGAATAGATAGAGGAAAGAAAGACCACAATATCCTCTCATCTTGTTCATGGTGTTACTTCTATTCCTTCCACAATACTTCTACTGCTTGAATCTTTGCGTTCGAATAGATTGTTTGAATCTTCCATTCATGCATTACAAATTTGTTCGAATCCTTCGATTTTCATAGAGTAGCTAGTCTTCAACTCTTGCGCACACAAGATCGCGCGACATCCTCTCGATCACAGTGCTTTGTCAATCGCTCAACCCTTTTGCTCGATCAGAATGACACTCATTCAGTCGTTTGTCTCTTCTACTTGACTAGGAAGCTTCGTTCGAACAATCATCTTTGGTTCGCTAAAGCCACAAACGATTTAGTTCATGCGATTGATTGCAAATCTGTTTGAATCCTACAATTTTCGCATATCAGCTGGTCGTCAATTCTTCCACGCACAATATCACGCGGCATCATCTTGATCACAGTGCTTTATCGGTCGTTCTACCCTTCTACTCGATCATCAGTCGTTCCTCTTTTCTACTCGACTCAGAGGCTTTGTTCCAACAATCATCTTTGGTTACCTAAAGCCACAAACGATTCAGTTCGTGTTGGTTAAACATGTCGTGGCCTCTTTGCGTCTCCATCTTCTATCATAGATCGCTGGCTTGAAAAAGGCCTGATCATCAAGAGTGAAAACTGAGAGCTGCACATCTCCCTATAGTTCCTGTTTGGTCATCCAATTGAACAGTCAAAATAAGGGACCTTTTTCCAGTTTTTGTTTGCTCGTCCAATTGATCAATTAAACTGAGGATCTTCCTCTCACTTCCGTTGGATCAACAGATCTTATCGATTTGAGCTTCATAATCTTACCATGGTCAAACATTGTATGACTTCTTAATCTTCTTCCACAGAAGTCACATCCAAATTCGAGTCTATCTTCAGTCCCCATCATATCTTTCAATAAAATGTTTACTAATAGAGCTAATTGAGGCATTGCATAAAATGTTTACTAATTGTTCTAGTTCTGAACAAACATCACAATCATTTCTCAAGCAACCTATGAACCTGTTAGAACACCAAAGAATCTTATCCAATGCTATAAGCATCAAAAACAATAAATTAAAACTCTAGATAGTTGACTCCAGAGCCTCAGATTATACGGTTAGAGACATCAACGTCTTTAAAAATTACAACCATTGTACCAATCAGTATTCGGTTTGAATAGCCGATTGTTTGTTCTCACTAAGAGTAGGAACAAGACCAGTTGAATTGACAAAGGATCTTCATCTTATTTTGTGTTTTATGTTAAAAAATTAAATTGCAATCTATTCTCAATCAACAAACTTACTCGTGCCAAAAATATGTGACTAAATTTTATTCTAATTGTTGTGATTTTCAGGTTGTGAATTCGGCAAATGTGATTGACAGTGCTTAGATTCATGGTGGTTTAGACTTGCTCAAAGAAAATAACTTCATATATAGGCAATGTCATTTGTCAAATTATATTTTTGAGTCAAATCAAAATTTTGTTTCAGTTGAAAGTCATGTTAAGTC
>NEWO01000708.1:184701-204570 GCA_003013225.1 Phalaenopsis aphrodite
AAATTTTGCGTATATGTAAAAGATGTTTTCAAATTTATTTATCACTTAAAAATCCAATGTTTATCGATTTGAAACTTATTTACTTGCAAAACATATGAGACATGTATATTTAAAATCTAAATAAAAGAGACTCACTTAATTGCTTAAGTAAATCTTTAATATTTTCAAAATTTTATTTAAAATCTGGATACTGGCACTTGAATCTGACAGATATAAAACGGCTTTTACTGTTCTGTTTGGTCATTATGAATGGAATGTTATGTCATTTGGCTTAAAAAATGTTCCTTCTGAATTTCAGAAAATTATGAATGAAATCATCAATCCATATTCTGATTATATATTAGTTTATATTAATGATGTACTTATTTTTTCTAAATCAATAGAGGAACATTTTAAACATCTACAGACTTTTCAAGGGCTTGCCAAAAATAATTGGCTTGTAATCTCTACGCCCAAAATCAAATTATTTCAAACCGAAATATGGTTTTTAGGACATAATATTGTCCGGAATACAATTAATCCAATTGAAAGAAATATTGAATTTGTTTCTAAATTTTCAGATGAAATCACTGAAATTCGACAATTACAAAGATTTCTTACTTCGCTCAATTATGTAAGAGACTATTATAAAAATCTTATTTTAGATGTTGCTATTCTTTATAATATATTAAAGAAATAGCATAATCAATGGGCAAAAAATCATACTAATGTTGTCTAATTAATTAAGCAAAATATAAAAATGTTATATTGTTTACATAAAACAGATCTGTTTCCCTAAAATAGTAGAGACATATGCCTCTAATATTGACTATGGAAGTATCTTAAAACAAAAAACTTTTAATAAAGAACAATTAGTTCGCTTTACATCTGATAAATGAAATACCACTCAAAAAAGATATCCAACCATTAAAAAGAAATGTTTTCGATAGTCAAATGCATTACCATTTTTTAAGATAATTTATTAAATAAAAAATTCTTATTAAGAATTAATTGCAGTTCAATTAAGTATATACTGCAAAAAGACGTAAAAAATCTTGTCTCTAAATAAATTTTTGCCAATTGGCAAGCTCAATTATCTTGTTTTAAATTTGATATAGAATATATTGCAGGTAATACTAATTCTTTACCTGACTTTCTCACTCATGAATTTTTGCAGGGAGAAAGACAAGAAGGGGTGGATTACCCCTCATCAAAAGGTTAGAATGACACCCCAACGGGGTGCTTTCACCTTTAGAGGGGGGAAAGGTAGGGGCCAACCTAATGTGGCTCCACAAAAAATTGTTGATTTACAACAATATCTATATAGTAGCCTAATGACTTCTACATCAGGAACTAATTCTCCTCAATCTCAGGATTTACAAATTTAAGAAGTCACAAAATTTGTGCAAAAAACATCGAAAGAAAAAAATCCCCGAAATTAATTTAGAGGATTATGAAGTTAATGATCCTTGGAAAATCCAGGAAATATATTTAGGCACAATTGCTTATGCTCAAGATAGTCTTGATCGAGAATCGTATAAGTCAATCCTCATTTCATTACAATGTGTTGAAATTCAACATAATTATAATGAACCAAATAAATCTATTGCATATAGCAAGACGACAATAAATCGCATATTACATCAGAGAGATTGAGGTTTAACTCCTTTCCCGACTAAACAGGTTGAATTTATTCATTTTGTAAGTAATCAGAAAAAATCATTTCTTTTTAATTACTGAATCTATGTCCAAGCTATGATTCGAGCTTTCTTGCTTATTAATCAAAAGCATAAACACTCTTGGCTTTTTGTGTTAATGCCTGAAATTTTGAATAAAGAAATACCAAATTAGTTTTTAGAATGGTGGAATAAATTCGGAGCTACCAATGAAATTCTTCCAGAACCCATCAATAATTTCTATCCAATGTGGGTTAACTTTTCTCCACAGCTTGACAAAATAACAAATGAAATTCTAGCCGATGAAATGTGTGAATTATTATTCTTCTGTCAAGCACAAATTTCATAGATCTTTGCTTGGAATCTATGTCATCAACAAGATAGAGTCAATATCAAATGATTATGGCGGACCTTCTTCATCAAATGGTGGTCACAAATCGTTGTTGATGATAAAATTATTCAAATTAATAAAATAATTAATTCTAATGTCGAAAATAATCGAGAACAGAGATCTCAAGAATTTTCACTTAAGGAAATTCATGATCAAAATAAAAGGAAATATCCTCTAGAATCTCCGGATCAAATCAAACAAAGAAAACAAGAACTTTATCAAAAACAGATGAAAGAATTATTTGAAGCAGAAGACGACATTTCAGTCTCTAATTAAGGGTCAGATGACGAAGAAAATTGAGAGAAAATGGTGACCCACATCGGCTCAAATTAGTGGCAGTGAACCTCCACTGAGGTCATTTCAGAAGAAATTATGGGTAATAATGACAGTGGTTGAAATAATACCGGTTGGTAGAATAGTGATTGCAATAGTTCTAGTTGGTCTAATAATATTTTAAAATAATTTACTGTTTTATGTCACATCCAACGGATGTGTTATCTTTTGTTTAATTCTATTGTATTAAGTTTGAAGTCTGCTCTCTATTATAAATAGGGGTCTTGTTTTCTTTGCTGGTGTGCAAGTTTTCTTCGAGTTCTTTCATTATAATATAGAAGTGTCTGTCTAGTGTGCTCTTCTAGTCTTGTGCTCTGTAAGTTTGTACTTTTTTTAATATATATTTTTTATTATTATATCCTGGATATGAAACAATCGCAATAATCTATCGAATTCATTTCGAAGTTATGAATACTTTATGTCCGAATATTAAAAATAATATGAAGCCAACATATAGATCTAATATTATTTCTTGATTGAGTTATTTGTATATTTTTAGATATTGTAGTACTATTGTACCTAGAAGAAATGCTCATGAAAAACAATTAGAAAAATATCTAGAATTCTTTTTCTTTAAATAAATTTAATAGAGTAATCTAACATCAGCTAGATGATAATATTATTATTCCACTAAGGTTTTAATCCAAACGGGTCGAGCCAACAAGAACCAGGCAACAAAACGTCCATCCCAGACATAAAAACGCCCACATGCTACGATGGCCACTGAGTTAAGTTTTAGCTTAGAACAATAATATTATCAAACCAGAAGGTCAAACTCAATATATTTTGTATGTCATTCAAGGATATTAAGTTGCAAAACAACACCCGACTGTACTATACAGGATACACATATCCTGACAACATTAGGTTACCATATTAAAATTATTTATAGAAAAGAATTCCAAAAAGAATTTAGCTGCTCATGACTCTGATACCAGTTTAAAACCAGGATATAATAAACAAAAATATATATTAAAAATAGTACAAACTTACGGAGCACAAGGCTAGAAGAGCACACCAGACAGCACTTCTATATTATAATGAAAGAACTCGAACGAAACGTGCACACCAGCAAAGAAAATAAGGTCTCTATTGATTATAGAGGGCAGACTCCAAACTTAATACAATAGAATTAAACAAAAGATAACACATCCGTTGGATGTGACATAAAGCAGTAAATTATTTTAAAATACTATTACACCAACCAGAACAATTGCAATCACTGTTCTACCAACTGGTACTATTTCAACCACTGTCATTATTACCCATAATTTCTTCTGAAATGACCTCAGTGGAGATTCACTGCCACTAATTTGAGCCGAGGTGGGTCACCATTTGCTCTCATTCTTCGTCATCTGACCCTTGATTAGAGACTGAAATGTCGTCTTCTGCTTCAAATAATTGTTTTCATCTATTTCTGATAAAGTTATTGTATTATTTGTTTGATTTGATCCGGAGATTCTCAAGGATATTTCCTTTTTATTTGATCATGAATTTCCTTAAGTGAAAATTCTTGGGATCTCTGTTCTCGATTATTTTCGACATTAGAATTAATAATTTTATTAAGTTTGAATAATTTTATCACTAACAATGATTTGTGACCACCATTTAATGAAGAAGGTCCGTCATAATCATTTGATATTGACTCTTTCTTGTTGATGACATATATTCCAAGCAAAGATCTATGAAGTTTATGCTTGGCGGAAGAATAGTAATTCACACATTTCATCGGCTAGAATTTCATTTTTTATTTTGTCGAGCTGTGGAGAAGAGTTAACCCACATTGGATAGAAATTATTGATGGGTTCTGGAAGAATTTCATTGGTGGCTCCGAATTTATTCCACCATTCTAAAAACCAATTTGGTATTTCTTTATTCAAAATTTCAGGCATTAACACAAAAAGGCAAGAGTGTTTATGCTTTTGATTAATAAGCAAGAAAACTCGAATCATAGCTTGGACATAGGTCCAATAATTAAAAAAAATGATTTTTTTCTGATTACTTATAGGATGAATAAATTCAACCTGTTTAGTCTGGAAAGGAGTTAAACCCCAATCTCTCTGATGCAAGATGCGATTTATTGTTGCCTTGTTATATGTAATAGATTTTTTTGATTCATTATAATGATGTTGAATTTCAACATATTGTAATGAAATGATAATTGCCTCATACGATTCTCGATCAAGACTATCTTGAGCATAGGCAATTGTGCCTAAATATCTTTCCTGGATTTTCCAAAAATCATTAATTTTATAATCTTTTAAATTGATTTCGAAGATTTTTTCTTTCGTTGTTTTTTGAACAAATTATGTGACTTCTTGGATTTGTAAATCCTGAGATTGAGGAGATTTAGTTTCTGATGTGGAAGCTATTGAGCTACTATATAGATATTGTTGTAAATCAACAAATTTTCGTGGAGTCAGATTAGGTTGGCCCCTACTTCTCCCCCTTCTAAAAGTGAGAGCACCCCGTTGGGGTGCCATTCTAACCCTTTGATGAGGGGTGATCCACCCCTCATTGTTTTTCTCCTTGCAAAAATTCACGAGTGAAAAAATCAGGTAAATAATTAGTATTACCTGCAATATATTTTATATCAAATTCAAAACAAGATAATTGAGTTTGCCAATTGGCAAACAATTGTTTAGAGATAAAATTTTTTACGTCTATTTGCAGTATCTACTTAATTGAACTGCGATCAATTTTTAATAAGAATTTTTTATTTAATAAATCATTTTGAAATTTGGTAATGCATTTGACTACCGAGAGTATTTTTTTTATGGTGAATATTTTTCTTGAGTGGTATTCTACTTGCCCGATGTAAAGCAAAATAATTAATCTTTATTAAAAGTTTTTTGCTTTAAGATACTTTCATAGCTAATATTAGAGGCATTTGTCTCTACTATTTTAGGGAGAGACGTATCTGCTATATGTAAACAATGTAACTTTTTTTTTTGCTTAATTAATTGGACAGCTTTAGTATGATTTTCTGTCCATGAATTATGCTGTTTCTTTAATCTATTATAAAGAGTAGCAGCATTTAATGCAAGATTTTTATAATAGTCCGCTACATAATTGAGCGAACCAAGTAATCTTTGTAATTGTCGAATATCAGTGATTTAGTCTGGAAATTTAGAAGCAAATTCAATGCTTCTTTCAATTGGAATAATTGTATTCCGGACAATATTATGTCCTAAAAATCTTATTTTGATTTGAAATAATTTGATTTTGGTCACATAGATTACAAAGCCATTGAAAAGTCTACAGATGTTTAAAATGTTCCTCTATTGGTTTAGAAAAAAATAAGTACATTATAAATTTAAACTAATATATAGTCAGAATATGGATTGAAGATTTCATTCATAATTTTCTGAAATTCAGGAGTATTTTTTAAGTCGAATGATATAACATTCCATTTATAATGTCCAAACGGAACAATAAAAATCGTTTTATATCGTCAAGTTCAAGTATTTGAATCTGCCAGTATCTAGATTTTAAATCAGATTTTGAAAATATTAAGGATTTACTTAAGCGATTAAGTAAGTCTCTTTTATTTGGTATGAGATAACGAATCCATTTTAAAATCTCATTTAAAGGTTTATAATTAATAACTAATCTAGGTTTATTTATTTCTTTTTCTGCATTATTCATAACATAGAATGCAGTACAACTCCAAGATAAACTAGATTTTCTAATTAATTTCTTATTAAAAAGTTCATTAATTTCTTTATAAATTTTTAAATATTCTTGATTCATTTGACAAGGTCGTGCGTTTGTCTTAATATTTTTTTCATCGAAATTATCAATATATGGTAAAACAATACAGTGTTTTTTTTATCCCAAAAAACAGCTGGATTGTCACCACAAATTTCCTTTAATATATTTTTATGTAAAGTAGAAATTATTTCTTTTATTAAATTATTATTCAATTTTTCTTCTATAGATAATAAAATAATTTCTTCTTGTAAAAAATTAATTTGATTTTGTTTTAACTTCAATTTATTTATTTCATTCAAAATAATTTAAGTAGAATTAATAATAAATTCAAAAATAATGGGTTTTCCAAATTTATTAGAATATATATCACTATTATCGATTCTATTAATTGACATAATTTTATAAAGAAACGGAGTTCTCAAAATAATATGTTGAGGTAAATTTTTAACTCATAGGAAAAAGTATTAAAAAATATCACTTTTACAAATATTAGCAGAAGAAATTTTATATTTAATTTTCATCTTATTTCCAGACTCAAAGGTTAGCTGCTGCATAGTTTTCTCAAAATATTTAGAAGGTATTATTCCTTCTTGAATATAATTCATATCTGTTCCACCATCAATAAGAGCAGTAAGATAGATAAAGTATATTCTCGATTTATATTTAAAGTAATACTTATAAACCATTTATGCATAATAGTCTTTTGCAAGGAATTTAAAAAAGATTGTTCTAAATATTATCCTCTTCTATTGATATTTCAGTAGTTGTATTATTTAATTCTAATTTAATAATCTAGTATTTATTTTTTCTTGTTTTTTTCGAAAAATATTTATCTCAGATTTTAAAATGTTAACTTCATTTTTTAAATCATTTATAGTAGTAGGTTTACTATCAGTATTTAAAATTAAAGTTTTATTTAGAGCTTCTTTCATTGAATATCCCTGAAAAAGAATGATATTAGAAGAGGAGAATTTTCTTTTAGATTCAATTATTATTTTAAGCATTTTATTTCTAATCTTTTCATCCTTGCTTTGAGATGCAATTTTAAGCATTTCTTCTTTCATTAAAGAAGATAAAGTAAATAAACCGTTCATTTTGACTATATATTTGTAATAATTTTCATTATTATATTTGCACTCAGATTCCGTGTAATTACTTTCATCAAACTCTGATGAATAAGAGGAATTGTCCTCAATTTCGTCTGAATTGTCAGACGTCTCCAAATTTTCAGGAGATGAATTTAATATAATTTTGAAAATAAAATGCTTATTATTTTCATCAATATTAAGCTCATTTATTTTCTTTTTTACTATGCATTTATTTGCATAGTGGCATGTTTTGCCACATTTGTAGCATTTTATTTATCTGATTTCTTTATTTTTTTTTCTTATGAGAAATCTTTAGCCTTTTCTCTGAATAATATTTTTCAGAGTGCTTATGATATTTCTTCTTTTTGCGAAAAAAATTTTCTTTTTCTTTTGAAAATTTTGGAATATCATAAGCAAATTGTTCACAGAAAGCGCCTAATTGTTTTCTTTCTGTTAATCTTTCTTTTTTAATTTGATATCTTAATTTAAGATCTGTACATAAGGCTAAGCCTTATTGTACACAAGTATTTATCAGTTGTTCATATATCAGATTTTCATATGGAATGCGTTTAATATTAATATCTTGTAATTGTCTTTTTACTTTATCAGCAAAAAGATTAGGTAAACATTCAATAAATTTTTACTTCCAATATGTATTATTCGCATATAGTAGAGACATTATTCTAATTAAAAAGACATCTTTATACCAATGAAAATGTGTCAGAGTAGGACATCTTAGTTTTTGTAAAAGAGAACGAATTTGCTCTCTATCATCGGATACTATACCGGTAAAATGCTGTAAAATATTGATAATTAATTTATAAATATCATTAGTATTTTCTTGATTAGGATTTCCTATCATTGTAGGACTTAGAAATACTTCTCTTTGTTCTTGAGTTAAATAATTATCTCACCATCCTTTGAGAAGATCAGTAAACCCACATGTTAACTGGGTTATAATTTGATGGACTCGATTATTATAACTCTATACGGCAGACACATAAATCATCATTTTTTGTAATACTATTTGTATTTGACGATCTGTCATGTCATCAATGTCTCATTCATAAATGTTAGATGGATTATAATCATTTTGGTTTTTATTGTTATCTTCCTCATATAAAACATCTGCAGGCGTAGGTTGATGATAGTAGTATCGACCTGTCTGCCTTGTTTGATATGAAGATGAGACCTTATTACCTTTTATTTTATGTATTTTAAATAATTCTAATTCTGAATTATTATCTTTAAATTGTTCTTCAATATGTTCTATTTTTATTTTATCATTATCAGAATTTTCTGATTGATTAGGTAATTGATCATCTTTATTTAAGGTCGTTATTTCAGTACTTTTTATATTTTTAATTAATTCTTCAAAATCCTGAGTTGATGGTCCTAGGTGGAAATTATAACTAGGAGGTGGTTGTAAAACAGGAGTTGGAGATATGATTATCGAACTTGCTTTTTCTTCTTCTTGATTTTCTAAAGAGATAAAGAGTTGATCGATTTTATTTTCTAATTTTATTAAGTGATTTGATATTAAAGATAGATTTGTATTTGTAAATTTTAATTGTTTGATTACACCAATAAAATCTTTGGTGACATTGGTTTCTAGAGTTTTTCCAAAAACATTTAATTCAAAATTTGAATTTCTATTATCTAAATTCAATATTGTAGGAACAGTCGGAGGATAAACTGATTCTATTATTTCTTCAGAATTAATTTTTCATTCCCTAGTTAGCATGTCTAATTCTTCTTCTAATTTTTTGGTTATATGATTACTAAACCAGGTTAAAAATAAAAAAAATACTTTTCCTTCATAATTTTTTTTTCATTCTCTTGAAAATAAATTTCTAAATGATTCATATTTTGGTTCTAAATAATTAATGATTAAAGTTGGTCTGATTTGTTTTTTGGTGAATTGTTTTAAATCAGTCATTATTAAAATTGAAACTGGCTTCCGATTGCGGAGATATGTTTTCTACCTTATTTGGCTGTAATAAATTATTATTTGATAGATTTATTATATCTATCATATGATTTATTGTTGATTATTCATCTGAATCATTTTGAGATATATTAGAAGAAGGATAAGACATCCATGGAAGAGTAATGGACCTTCTCGGATTGAATCTTATGACAATATCTCCTTTAGCATCTTGACTAACTTGTTCTACATCCTGATTTGTTACAGGATGAGAATTTATAGCATTTTGCAACTGTCATGATTCAGGGAATCTACTTCATCCCATTTTATAGTCCTATTTGTAGCTATATTTGAAGCTAGCAGATTAGTTTCTATAATTATAGATCTATCTGTTGGCTTCATATTATTTTTAATATTCGGACATAAAGTATTCATAACTTTGAAATGAATTTGATAGATTATTGCGATTGTTCCAAGTAAAAATTCATACCCGTGTAATTTTATCTGTATTTTAGCTGCTTCAAAGAGATGACCGATTTAGATTTGGAAAAGTGTTAAAAAAAACTGGCCCATGATATATGCTATTTTTCATGACACCCATCAATGATTGTGCCCAATTTAGGCATCTTGCATCTCTTAAGCAAACTAAAATTGAAGTGTTTAATCCTCCAAGCGTAAGAGGTTTAAATGCTACTTGTATTAAGCCTATGTGAATATATTTATAATTTCTTAAGTAACTAGGATTTTTTTTATTTAGAAGAGAAATTGTTTCCTCTTGTTCATCTATTGTTAACGATTGTTCAACAGTTTTAATTGATGATTTTTCTTTAAAATCAAAAGTTCCAATTTTGTATATTAGAGTTTTTTCTACTTTAGGAATGTCCATTTATTTAAATCTTCTTCATTTACAGGATATTCCTGTAATTCTGCATTTTTAATATTATTATTTCTTGATTGATTTCTTTATAGATTTTTAGATATTATAGTACTATTGTACCTAGAAGAAGTGCTCATGAAAAAACAATTAGAAAAATATCTAAAATTCTTTTTCTTTAAATAAGCTTAATAGAGTAATCTAACGTTGTCAGGATAGGTGTATCCTGTATTGTAATATATATATAAGTGATTATTATTATTTTAATTAAATCCTTAAATTAATATCGCCAAGTCCTTAATTTAATAAAACTGTAGTTCTGTTATACCATACTATAACCTTTTAATGGACCTTGTACTTAAATGTGCATGCAAGGGTTATGATTGAATGGATGGTGGAAATTTGCTCAATTAAAGAGTTATTTTATATTTATAAGTTAATAGCTTCACCTAAATCCTAATGCCTATCAAATCTCATTTAAGTCTTCGTTTCGCCTCTAAAAGAGAGCAAAAAAGGGAGAAAATTTGGAGGTGGAGGAGAAAAAAGTAAAAGAGAGAAAAGGAAGAAAGAGAAGTGGTCCAAGTTAGAAAGTAATTATTTTGATTTGAATTTGAATTTTTGGGTATTCTTCTAATGAATTGATTTCTAATTAGGCTTGTAGAATTTTAAGCTTGTATGAGAAGTAGTGATTTTTAATTTTTTACAAAAGAGAGTTTTTCTGGGAATCCATTTTGAAGGGGTGAATCATTAGTTGGGTACGAATTACAAATTGAAAATGAATTCTCTTCGATTGTTTATACTATTACTTGTATGTATAATAGATTGATGTCTGAAATGCATTTTAAAATGTTCATATTATGGAGTGCAAATTCACAACCTACTATTAATAAGTAAAGAACCACATAAAAATTTGATCGATCACAAAATGCAATAAATTACATTTTGATATAAACGTATTTATGAGTAAAAAATCACAAAAAAAATGTTAATGCAACCTCACAATCAAATGCATTTTGATTATATAAAATATTGCTAGTTGTTTATATTGTTAAAAGAAAACATCTGATATCAATATTTAACATATTTTAAAAGGAATCAGATATCAAAATATTCAATTTTAAAAATGTGTGGAGTTTAAGAAATATAATTTAATTTAGAGATAGATTGACTGTTATATGTTTATGATATCTGCACAGATGGGGCAAAAGTGTCCCTAATGGGGCAAAATGCTCCTCAATCTAGTTCAATAGTAATAATGATGAGTTCAATTTGGGCTGTATTGAACATGTTCATGCATTATTTGGCTTGAATTATGATTTCTAATAACTTAGATAATTTTGCATGAGACATTTTGAAGTTATATGAAATATAAGTCAACAATTAATAAATAAGAAAATGAATAATCGATGTAAATAAATCAATGTGTAGTTGACTAACTATTTTATTAACACAATGTACTTTGAACAACTACTTATGCATTCATGTTGTTATTTCATATATCAATGTTTTAATATGAATTTTATAAAATCAACCTTAATTTTTTTTATAATAATATACTAAACACATACTAAATTTATGATTATGTATGTTCATGATTAGCACGCATGCTATTTACTGTTATTCAATATTTAATTTTAATGATTGATGTATCCCTTGTTATGTCTTGTAGCTCATTAAATTGTTATAACTGTTTTTATAAGAAATGAGAGAAAATGATGAGTCTGAGCAGGCAGGCTCATTTTATGATTATATTTTGTTATAAAACTACTATAGGATAGACAAATTTTGAGGTAAGACATCAAATAAAATTTATATTTTTTTATAAGAATTTTGGTGTATTTTAGATTATTTGGAGATATATTTGAACATATATTTTTATTACGTTTAATTTAAATAGTTTAATTAAATTAAAGTAATGTGTTGTGTTGTTCTGGGTAAATATAGGCGATTGAATTCATCTCCCACTTTATCATGGTGTGTATGATACCAAAATGTGTTTTTGAGGTTTATTCAACCAGCTGAATCACACTCACTCTATATATTATGTCCTGCATTGACTAGCAGAACATAATTGTGGGCATGACATGAAGGCATGACATGAAGCCGGAGTACTTTATTACTAATACTTTATTCAAGAAAAGATACAAAGACTGCCGTTGCCGGTTCCAAGCTCGAATGTGAAAAGTGGAGGGTTGCGTTAGGTAGTCAACAACCAACATAAAACTTGTCGAAAAAAAATCATGACATGAATACTTTTGATCATTGTGTAAGTGCTAGGGCGTCTCCTGAAAGCGAGGTGCTGTATAGCCCGAATATAGTGAAAAGTGTGCAAGGGTCGCTACACCGGCACTTAGGTATAGTGTTGAATAAGCAAAGGTTTCCACATGACGGGCGAATGCTGGTAAATAAGTTAGTTCATTAAACTAATATTAGGATAGGATCTTGGAATATAGGTATTCTCAATGGTAAATTAATGGAATTAGTTGATATTATGATTCATAGGAAAATTAATATCTTATATATTCAAGAAACTTGGTGGGTTGGAGAAAAGACTAAGGAGATTGGTAAATTTTGGTTTTAAACTTTGGTATTTTGGTAACAGCGCACTAGAAATGGTGTAGGTGTAATTATAGATAAGAGCTTGAAAGATAATGTTGTAAAAATTAATAGAGTTGGAGATAGAATTATAGCCCTTAAGATTATCATTGATACTAAGATTTTTAATATTATAAGTGCTTATGCTCCTCAAGTAGGTTTAGATACAGAGTCTAAAGATAAATTTTGGAATGACTTAGAAGACTTAATACGAATGATACCTCTTGAAAAAAAAAATTTATTGGAGGAGATTTAAATGGACATGTCGATAGAGTGGTAGAAGACTTCAGAAATACTCATGGTGGCTACAGTTTTGGATTAACTAATGAAGAAGACAGAGCTAATTTAGATTTTGTTTTAGAGTATGATTTTGTTATTACTAATACTTTATTCAAGAAAAGAGATGAGCACTCTTATTACTTATAAGAGGGGATCTAATAAAAAACAAATTGATTATTTTCTTATGAGAAGAAAAGATCGTCGAGATTGTAAGGTCATTCCAAGTGAAAATTTAAGTACCCAATATCGTTTATTAGTTCTAGATTTTAAGATTAAAAGTTGTAAAATAAAGAATACTTGGACTCATCATCGTAGAATTAGATGGAGAAACTTAAAAGACAAATAAAATTATTTTTATGAGTAAAATTCAAGATTTTAAAATTTGGGATATTCATGAAGAAACAAATGTTATGTGGGATAAAGTAACAAACACTATTAAACAAGTGGCAAAAGATGTGCTTGAAGAATCAAAAGAAAAAAAATTTATAAATAAAAATAGTTTGTGATGGAATATAATGTGCAAGAAAAGTTAAAATATAAGAAATTATGTTATAAAAATTGGTTTAAATGTAAAAGCTTAGAGACTGAGAAAAATATCAAACGACCCGCAGGGAGTCTAAAAGAACAATCTGTGACGTTAAAAATTCTATTTTTAATGATTTTTATAATAGATTAGATACTAAGGAGGGTGAAAAATATATGTATAAACTAGCCAAACAAAGAGAAAAGAAAAACAAAGATTTAACTCAAGTAAAGTGTATTAAAGATCAAAATCAAAAAGTACATTTCTTAGAAAAAGATATTCAACATAGGTGAGTTACTTTAATAAACTTTTTAAGGAAGTTTCTGAAAATATGATCGATCTTAGTGATCTTTAATATCATGAATAATAATAAAATGTTTCATTTTTTACCGCCGCATTAGTAAAAAGAAGTTGAGGATGCTTTAAAGAAAACCAATGGTGGAAAGTCTGTAGGACCTGATGATATCCCAATTGAAGTGTGGAAATATTTGAGAGATTTGGGAGTTTCTTGGCTTACTAAGCTCTTTAATGTTATCTTAAAAACTAAAAAGATGCCTGAGGAGTGGAGGAAGAGTATTTTGGTCTCCATTTTTAAGAATAAAGGGGATGCACAAGAGTGTGCAAATTATAGAGGAATTAAGTTGATTTGTCATACTTTAATGTTATGGGAGAGGGTAATTGAACATAGGTTAAGACACATCACAAAGATTTCTCATAATCAATTTGGATTTATGCCGGGCAGATCTACTATGGAAGCTATACATTTATTGAGAGGTTTGATAGAGAAGTTCAGAGATAATAATGAGAATCTACATTTGATTTTTATTGATTTAGAAAAAGCTTACGATAAGGTTCCAAGAGATATCTTTTGGAGAGTTCTTGAGAAGAAAGGTGTTGATATGACTTATATTCAAGCCATTAAACATATGCATACTAGAGCTGTTACTTGTGTTCAAACTAAAGGAGGATTGACCATTTAATCATTAAATTTAAAATTTATAAAACTTCCTCAATTGTTGATTAATGGCATCTATCAAATTTATAACTTCAATAGATTATAATTGTTATTTATTTAAATTTTGAAGTAGACAGCTTTTTATTCTAAAAAATGCTACTTTTTTTTAAAAAAAAAATCTAATAATTGTGTTATATTGTCAATTTTTGTTTGGATGAAAATATTTAGAATTCATTGATATTTAAAATGAAGTATAAAGAAAAAAACAACGAATATGGAAATCAAGACATTTTTTTAATATTTGAGTGGAACTAATAAAATAAAAAAATTAAGACATACCAACATAGGGCTTTGAAAGGGATAGGGATGGAGGTGGGCACGGGTGACTTAAGAGTAGTGACGACGGCTAGGATGACAGGTAGATAACAGTGTTGGCAAGGTTGTTGGTGACTGTTGGGTGTGGTGCACTGGGTGACATGTTCACATATGATGGCATGGTTTTCTTACTAAGATTGGTCACATGAAGCGTGGATCATTGGCAGGGTTAGAGGCAGGTGGTTCAGAATTCATGATGTACTTTTAGCGATAAATTTTGACTTGACCTGTTTTGGTGAATTCTAAGTAGTAATAGGCTAATAGAGATATTCTAAAATTTTCCAAATGTTACCATGCACTTGTTTTACTTCCAATGCAATACCGAAATCCCCAAACTATTTGCATTTGCTTTACAATACACCTATGATACTTGCAACCAAAAAAATAGTAAAAAAAAATATAATTTGGGAGCACATGCTTGTACGCTCACTCACACATTCAAAGTAAGAGCGAAATATTAGTAAAACCACTGGCTGCAAGCTCTTAGAAAATTTTGGTACATATGCATATTGAAATACTTGATATTTGCTAATTATAGGTATCGTGACTCTAAAACTGGTTTACCTTATGCAACAATAGAAGCCTTCAAGATAATTCGAGAACGGTGAGTTATCATTTTATTGCCTTAAATTTTATTTAAATTCCTATGTTTTCATGTTTATGGCTGTGTTATACCCTGTTTGCTTTTTAAGTAATCATATTTTTTATTGTAGTTATCATAGCCAATCTTATCCTAATTTTTTTCACTGAATATTTTTCTTGGATTATTTTTTGTTGAGTGATCATTGGTGTTAAGTTTAAATATTATACTTTTTCATAAACTTTAGCTAAATTATATTAAATTATGTTATTTTGTTGTTTTATCAGTTTTTTTTCATGGTTTTATATGCTCTAATTATGCATTCTATTTTAAAAATTTTGATTTTCTTAACGGTGCCATTCTCAGCCCCCCTTAATAAATTCAACTATTACTATGTACTTCATAATTTTATTATATGTCCATTTTTATTTCACAATTAACTCTATTACTATTTATTGTATGTCCTGTGCTTAGATCCATACACAGCTAGTTTTATTGCTGTAAAATGCATTTTAGCTTTAATTCTCGGTGACATTCATTTATCACATCATATCTTGAGAAGCTTCTTCATTTTATCAGTATTACTATAACTTTCTAAGCTATAGTCTTTTTAATGTTCTCATTCTTCTGTATAAAAGAGTGAACCTTAAACCTATCCCTCTGTCAAAACTGTTGACTAACTGTTAAATCCACATCCAGTGGAATTATAGAGCATGTACTTTATCTTTGTAGTGCCAATCCTTAGTTTATTATCTTTTATTTATTTTGAGGTTCACCTATTCGGATTATGTCATAAATAAACAACATATAACTAGGTATCTAATTTTTTGTATGAAAGATTGGTTTGATAACAATCCATGATGCAATCTCTACCTCTATTGGAAATTTTTATTTATTCCACAGCAACTTTTAATGCAAGTAATTGTTTTATCATATATTTTTTTAGTAGACTTTTCTATTCTAGAAAACTTTTTATAATTAATTTTATTTGATCATATTCCAATCCTATACCTTATTTAGATGTATACTAATTATATGTTTTTTTTTTTTCCTGAACTATATTGATGTTTTAATTTTGTTAGAAATTTCCTAAACCTTCATCCCAATGCCCCTCCCATAACTTTATTTGATAACTCGAAAGCTTGTTTTTGTTTTTTATTTTGTATTTTATATTTTGTTTTTTGTTTTCCATAGTTTAGAATATTGCCTTTTTTAGAATTGTTTTAAAATAATCTTGTATCCTTTCAGTATAAAGGGATTTATTGAAAAGATAAATTAACATATAAGATAATCTACTGTTGCTATCTAAATTTGTTAGTATCTCATCTTGGTGTAAAGCTTGATTTTTATGCTTATTTTGCTAAGCGATTTAAACTCAACCTTTTTGAATTGATTAAATATATAGATAGGGTTGGAAAATCTAGAAGAAAATGATTATTACTTCTTATGCCAATGAGAATAAGAAATCATATTATATAGAGGGGATACAATACACAATTAGTTGGCAAAGAGGGAATGATGTTGACGGCTATAGGAGGAAAAGAAGGAAAAACAACATACAATAATGGGAATAATTACTGTTCATTATTTTTTCCTCAAAGAAAAAATTAACTAAGGAATTTAAGGTGATAGCTTATTTTATGCATGGATTATGTGGTCTATTGTTTTGATTTCTTAGCTTCAACTGGGGCAGCCATCCATAATCTCTCAGATATTAGCTGGACCGCGGTTGAATTCCATGCCTGCAAGAGTATTAGTCGATATTGGAACTGTCTTATTCTATGATTGTTTTCATGTTTTAAAACAATTGTTTTATTTAAATGTTGTCTGCACCATGTTGTCTAGTTGCGACAATTCCTTTCAAATCTGACTTAGGTTATTGTTTGCCATATTTATTGAGCCCAAAATTGTCACTCTTCAAGCTAGGAATATATTTCATCAATTTTAGCTTGAAATTTAGGTTATTAAATTGTAATTGATATGGGCCTTTGGTGAGAATATCATTGTATGAGATTTTATAAGGGGGTGGATATCACTTTGATAATTATTTGTTCAATTTTTGTTTTACATGTCTATCTTTTTCAGTGTGTTTAGTCTTATCATAGTGGATAGATCTTATGCAATGCTGATTTTAGCTTGGTTGGTACATATCTTCATTGATTCCTTATTATAAATAATTAGATCTTCAAGTAGTCATTTTATCCGCATTCTTTCACATATCCCTCGTGCCATGACCTCTTTTTTTTAATACAACCCTTAAGGGAATTTTATTAATATCGATAAAAAATTACATGAGCGGGCTGGAGGTTCCAGCTACACCCAAATACAACTCACACAAAAATAATACCTATGGAACCGCAACCGAACTATACAAATCACACACCATCAAAAACAGAAGGAACCCCGCTAATAAAAGAAATATTTATCTTATCCCCATGTAAAAGAACAAAAAGTTTACCTGGTAAAGTATTAGAAACAAAAATACATTAAGTCCAATCCACAAGTTTATTACCTTCTTTATGAATATAAGACCAAGAAACCTGTAAAACATAACTAAGATAAATAATCTTCTTCATATGTGACATAATAGTCTACAGATAATCAGCTTTTTCCATAGTAACAGAGAATCCATTTCCACCTGTATTTGATTCCATCCACAATGTTTAGCCACTAATAAAGCCTTCACAACAGCATCAACTTGCGCAATTATAAGCGAAACAGGGAATGAAAGAGCCGCAAACCAAGCCAAATAGATACACAGATTATTTCCACAAACATACCAATACGAACACTATGATTTTTTCAACTACCATCCACATTAATTTTGATAACATCTCTTGCTCGGACATTCCAACTCACCAATTTAATCACTTTTTTTAATTCAATAGGAGCAGTTAGTTTAAATTTCATAAACACCTTCACTAAGTTGCTATTAATAGGTCTTTTAAATTTCCCATATTTAAAAACTTTTTTTAAGAAAACTAATAATATGTTTAAAGATAATAACATTATCAACTATTACCTCCTTGTGCTTCACCTTGTTTTTGGTCATCCAGGGAAACCAGAAAATAATAAGAGGAATGATACCAAAAAAATTATCTCCTATCATTTTCCATTCTAGAATAAAATCAACAATCGAATTAACATTCCTCCCAGTATTCCTGTCAAAGAAAACAAGGGCAAGAGCCCAAACAACTTTAGAGAATTTGCATGTAATAAAAATATGATCAATAAATTCCTCCTCCCTGCATAGCAAACAACAAGAATGAATCCTCAACCCTTTCAGCTTCAATATATCATCAGTTGGAATAATATGGTGTAATAATCTCCAACTAAAAAAAGATATAGATGGTTTACGCCAAGCTTTCCATACCCATTTCAAATCTTGCCCCTGAAAGTTATAAAGAAGAGTTAGCAAAAGTTTTAGAGCAGAGTCCCCCACCAAACCTTTAATCCTTGTTTTATCGTGAGGCCCATTTAGGATGGAAAAATTGGAAATAGTATAAGCATTAATCTGGCTTACAATATTAACCAACATTCCAACATCCCAACAAGAATCTTTCCAACATTTAGTAACAACGATGTTAATATCCATAGGGTCTCCATGGTATTTAGCAAGGGCACCATTTTCCAACCAATCATTTTACTAAATGCTACATTTACGATCACTAATATCCCAAGTCATCAGCTCCTCGGTATCCCTAGATACTTCAAGGATTTCTTTCCAAACAACCGAATCTTTAACACTAGCAATAATTGTTAGAGGATGAATATTGGCACAATATCTAGCTTTCATCATAGAAGCCCAAAGAGAGTTACCAGCTCGAGATCGCAACCAAAGCTTCATAAAATTGACTTTCAGGGTATCTTTAAAACTTCTTAAAACCCAAACCACCAACATTGACAGTTCACAAATTTTAGACCATCTCTTTTAATGAATCTTCTTACCAGTCAAAAGGAATTTACTAAAAGTATTCTCTATCCTCTTCCAAATATTAGCAGGGATTTTCCTAATTTGCATAGTACGTAATGCTTTTCAGAAGAGTAATTTTACCCCCAAAGGATAAAATATTATTTTCTCATGACATAATATGATTATTGATCTTATCAATCAGATTCACAAATAAATGATTTCTTTTATTACCTTCATCTATAGGGTAAGCTGAATAAGGTATAGGAAGATCATCTTCTGCACAACCCGTGAACTCCTGTATCCAATTATTCTTACCTAGAGTAATAGCTTTAACACAATAAAAGTTGCCCTTTGAAACATTGAAATTAAGCCCAGAAGTTTCTTAGAAATGCTCCAAACTCTTCCATAACCTTTTAATAGATATTTATTTGGCATTAGTTAAAACAACAAGATCATCAACATAAGAAAGATGAGCTATCCCATAATTTCCTTTATTAATAAACTTCATACTGTTGTAGTTACTGAACATAAGATTTAAACATCTTGAAATATAGTCAAAAGTAATAATAAACAATATTGGAGACAGAGGATCCTCCTGTTTAATACCTCTAGTAACTTTGAAGTAATCACATTTGTTCCCATTTAAGAAAATAGAATAGAAGTTGTT
>NEWO01000708.1:205017-225731 GCA_003013225.1 Phalaenopsis aphrodite
CCTTCAACACATCCATAATAAATTCCAATATGATAGTATCATGTGATTTTTTTAATGTCCATTTTAAAAATCACATTACCACCCTTACTTATTCTATATATCAAAAACCATTTCCCGAGCAATCAGTGCATGATCACAAAATAAACCTGTCTTTAACAAAAATAGATTGTTGAATACAGATAGTTTGATTAAGATGAGGTTGAATCCTGGTCACAATGATCTTAGAAAAGATTTTAAAGATCACACTGTTCAAAATAATAGGTTTATATGTATCCCAATAACTATCTTTATTTTTAGGGATTAAAACAATATTAGCATATTTTAAACTAAGGCAAATCAATGCCTTAATTTTTATAGAAGGCAGCAAAGTATATTATCAAGAGCAGCTTTTATTTATTCTTCATCAAGGAGCAAGGGAAGATTAATGTTACCCATTTAATTGTTATTATCCCTAAAGATATCACCATTAATCTCAACCAACTCGTTGTTATCACTATTAAGCAAATTGGAGAAAACATTGATGCCATCTTCCTCAGTTTGCTCAATATTAAGCATAGAAGTGCCATTCACCTGTTTGATTTTATCAACCACTTTATTAATCAATCTTTTTTTAATAAAAACATGAAAATAAGAGGTATTTCTATCACCATCCATCATAAGATGGCCCACAACTTTCTAACTACAAAAGGACTCCCCCATAGCAATATCATTATTCAGCTCTTCCTCTGCATTCAAAAGTGTCAAAATTAGTGAAATCATTACAAAATTCATCCTCCAGTTTTTTAACATTACTTTCAACATTATGAATCAAAGTATGAAGGTTACGAAACGCCTCCCAATTCCACTTTTTGAGATTAATAACCAATTTTTTATGCAATTTTCAAAGTCCGTACCTGACATTACCACCAAAATCAATTTTCCAATTGTCAATCACAAACTGTTTGAAAAGAGGATGTTGAATCCACTTATTAACGAAACTGAAATAATATTTTAGTGGTTTCTTACTCACATCAACCCAAATGAAGAGGGGAGCATGATCAGACCCAATGCAAGCCAGATGATAAAGTTTAGTTACAGAAAAACAGTCTGCGCACCAACATTTAGAAACAAACCTATTAAGTCTTTCAAAGGCATTGGCTCTAGTCCAGGTAAACCGATTGCCCAAATAACCCAAATCAAAAAGACAAGCATCTGGAAGAGCATCAGAACATTCGACGACTATTATATGGAAACAATTATTCATTTATCGAAGGGAAATTCCAACTATCATGGTGTCGTTGTAGAGAAAACTCAAACCACCTTAATTCACCTATTTCAACACTACTTATAATAATTGCTTTCTTTTTGACTTATTCTGATGTGACTGCGAAAATTTTCCTATGAAAGTCTTGGAGAATGTTTAAAATGACATATGACCAATATAGAGTGAATGGTGTGTTTAGAAAAAAAATTGTTATCATAATTGAATCAGTTAAAAAGATGTGATGTAATGAATCAGTTAAAAAAAGCACCATATCTTTAGATCCTGGTGCACAATTCGGGACATGGTTTGCAACCTTATCATTGATTGCGGAAGTTATGAAATGTGGTTTCAACAACTATGGTGGAGAATTTTGTGCTAGCTACACAACCGCATCCCCATCTCTATCGACTGACGTGTTTGAAGAAGGGAGATGAAATTAAAGTCACTCTACAATATTTGGTGCAATTTTTGATCGGTTAGAAATTTAAGGAGTAGGTATCATTTGACGTAATTCACATGGATGCTTGACATATACCCCCCATCTCTATCGACTGACGTGTCTGAAGAAGGGAGATGAAATTAAAGTCACTCTACAATGTTTGGTGCAATTTTTGATCGGTTGGAAATTTAAGGACTAGGTATCATTTGACGTAATTCACATGGATGCTTGACATATATTACTTCATCGGCCTTGACATCATGATTGTCGTACGATTCTTGATGGAAATAGAAACACTTATTCATTTATTGAAGTGGAAATCCAAACCACCGTGGTGCCCATGAAGGAGGAAGTATAGTCGTGGACTTAACACTTTTACTCACAGCTTTTGATAGACCCGAAGGAGGTTGCTATGTGGTACCTCCTAATCATATTCGAAATTTATGGACAACCATCGGTATCCCCTTCTGAAATCTAGGGATTGATACAACAGTTCAAAAAAATCTTCTCACAAGAAATCCTTATAGAATTACCTCTGATGAGAGGGCCAATATGCCATTGATGTTGTGCTTGGTTCTATAATTGCCAACAAACCCGCATATAGGATGTCTACAAAGGATTACGATGAGCCTCAACACCAAGTGAATGAGCCAATCATCAAAGGCTTGTTGCGGCATAGTGCTAGCCCATGTGCGGTTCTGGCTCTCTTGGTTTCAAAGAAGGATGAACAATGACACATGTATATGGATAGTCGAGTTGTAAGTAAAATCACTATCAAATATATGTTTCCCATTTCTCGATTAAACGACCTTTTTAATCAGTTAAAAAAGAGCGGTTGTTTTCTCCAAAATAGACCTTTGAAGCGGGCATCACCAAAAACGTATGCAATAAGGAGATGAATGGAAAACAACATTCAAGGCAAGAGATGGGCTATACGAATGGACAGTGATGTTGTTCGGGCTTTCTAACGCACCAATCATATTCATGTGCCTAATGAATCAAGTTTTCCAACCTTTTATTGGAATGTTTGTGGTGATCTACTTCGACGATTTTTCAATTTATAGCTCTAACAAGGTTTAACATTTGCAACATTTGCAGGGCATTTTTAAGGTCCTTTGTTCACATCAGTTTTTTGGTAATAATTTAAGTATGAATTCCTAGTTTTTCAAATCTATCTCGACAGCAGGGGTGGAGGTGGATTCTCCCAAAATTTGGGTTGTCAAGGGCTAGTCGACACTTACATCGTTCACTGAATTTAGGCAATTCCATTGGTTTGCCTCTTCCTATCGTCGGTTCTTCAAGAGCTTTAGTACTATTGTCGCCACACTATTCGAATTGCTCAAGACAACCCATTTCTGCTCGACCGAGCAAGTACAACTCAGCTTTGATCGCTTGAAACAGGCCCTCTGTACAAGTGCTTTCTTAAAGCTTTTAGATTTTGATTTTTTGTTCGAAATGGAGTGGGATACATCTGACACTAGCATTGGAGTTGTCCTTAGTCAACAAGGAGATCTCGTAAACTCAACAACTCCAGAAATAAATATTCAACATATGACAAAATTATTTTCTATCAAAAGGGCTCCACAACATTGTGGTCATTATCTTTTAGCTAATGAATTTATTCTCTATACAAATCATGAAGCCCTCAAGTATCGTCAATGTCAAAATAAATTAATAGGGTGGCACGCCACATGTATTGAATCTATTTCAGCCTTTAATTCTATTCTCAAGCACAAATTGAGGCTTTCTAACCAAGTAGCTGATGCTTTATGCTGTCCGCAATCTATTATGTCGGTCATGCAAGCACAAGCTGTGGGTATTGAGCTGATACGAGGAATGTATGAAAAGGATTGTAATTTTCAAGTGCCATGGATGCAGTGTCTAGTTGGAAATTGTAAAACCTTCAACATCAAGGATGATTTATAGTTTAAAGGAAATTGTTATTGCATTCCTCAGTGTTCCATTAGAGAAATCATCTTGGTGGAAGGCCATGATGGGAGCCTAACAAGCAAATTTTCAACGGTTAAGTCTCTCGCTCTTTTGCAAAATAAATTTTGTTAGTCTTCTATGTGTAATGATTTGGACTGTCATGTGAAGAGGTACTGTACTTGTCTTATAGTCATGGGAGGAACTCAAAATTTAGGATTATATTTTCCTTTGTCTGTTATTGAATGCCCTTGGATGGATGTTAGCCTGGATTTTGTGATTGGTTTATCATGCGCTCAACAACACAATGTTTCTGTCACGATGGTGGTGGATAGATTCACCAAGATGGCCCATCTTTTGCCATGCATGACCTCATTAGACCCTTCTCACATTGCCGATTGAACTTCAAAAAGATGGTCTGTTTAAATGGCATTCCACACACTATCTCTTCAGATTGGGATGTTAAGTTCTTAAGCTACTTTTGGAATACATTATGGAACAAATTGGGAACCAAACTTCAATATAGTTCAGCATTCCATCCACAAACTGTTGTGAAAAATGAAGCTGCTAATGTAAGTTTTTGGAATCTACTTCATTGCCATGTGGGTAGTAATCTTGTATAATGGGACCTTCTTCTATCACAAGTGGAGCTTGTCTATGACTGGTCCCACAACTAAACCTCGAAATACATCCCTATTGACGTGGTTTATGGAGGAAGTCCTATTTCTCCACTTGATCTTACATTGGATATTCCAACCATGGCCGTGACACTGGTCATTATGGCTTTTCTACAAGAAATTCAAGCGCACAATAATTTGGTTTGGGGGAATATCATTAGATAAAAGATGTATATCAATGACAAGTAAACAAAAATATATTGGTGGTCACTTTCAAATGGAGACAACTTATTGATTAGATTAAGAAAAGAGTGTTTTCCTTGATAAAACATGGGACGCTGAAGGCCAAAGCTGATGGACCTTTCCAGATTATGAATCGTATTAATGGCAACACTTACCAAATTAATCTCCCCGACAATTATAGTATTTATACTACATTCAACGTCACTGACTTGACTCCACATTACAAATCGATTCTGAAGCTACTTCTTATGAAGACACCTTGTCAACTTTGGGAGAATGACGCCGTAGCTTGAAGTGTTTGCTGTCCTAGTGTTCTCGAGGTTGTATTTTCTTCAGGCTTTTCAAGCGTCTTCTGCTTTTTTGTAGCTTTATTTCTTTTGATGACAAACTTTTAATTAGGAATGGTCTTAGCTTAAATATAAAAGACTTGGGCTGTTTTGGGAAGATTAGTTTTGGAGAGTTTACTTTCTTTTTCTGAAAAGTGTCGCAGTATTCTTGCTACCCCTTTGTTGTTGTATCCTGAGGTGGCTTTCAGGTGGTGCTTTAGCCTTTGTATTTTGTTATCGTCTCTAACTTTCTGAAGTACATTGTTCCCAATTGAGTTCTTTCCTTTGTTTCCCTCCATTGATTTTTCTTTTCTCTGTTGTTGTTCAGGTTTGCATCCATCATTGTTTTCTTTCTCCCTGTTGTGGTACCAAATTTCTCCTCAAAAGACACAACTCTTCATTTTAGTGGCTCTTTGACTTGGTCAACATAATATCACACAAACTTCTTTGCTTGGGTGACCCTCCTTCCCCTTGATTGAATTTGACCTCCACCTAAGCATGGATCATGACACATAAGCAAGAATACTGACTTATGTTCAACATTTACATGAAATAAAGACATAAAATCACAAACAAATACGTAAGCATACACGTTACAACATGAAATAAACACAACTATTAATGACATGATAGGAAATTGTCTTCAAATTAACATTGGGCTTGACTCCTAGTAATTGGATTTTGAGAATGTGAAGCAGTTTTCATGTATTGGGCTCTAGTAATAGGTTGCACCTTGGTGCTTGTGGGCCCCTCCTCTGCTTGTGGGTTTCACCTTGGATTCACATTTTGTGATTGTGGGCCCCACATTGGCTCACCTCCTATGATTATAGAAGCCATCTTGGAGTCCGTGTGATGTGTGCCACATCATATTCAGGTGGCTTGATTTGTTTCAAATTAATTAGCAATAAATAAAAGTGAACTTACGATTAGGTACAAGGCTGGCTAGTCTATATTTCGTGAAAATTTAGTGCTCCTTTTTTTTGGCGATTTTTAAGAGTATATTTGTATCATATATAGAACATTAAAATTTTTCTTTGTAGGAGTATTCATTTATTGACTAACTGCACTAATTGTAAAGCAGATGTTAGATCTAATGTAAGAAAAATAGATGAGTTTTCTAATCATACACTTGCTACTTTCTTTGTCAACTGTATTAAATTGCTTTTTAAAACAATTTTTGTGATAGGATTCATTAAAGTATTATCAAGAAAATAACAAACCTTCTTGCTGGAGCTTAAATACCATGTTTCCTTAATTTTGCTTCAAATGCTTTTATCTCACAAACTCTTTCCCTTCACACACCTCTAGCCCTATCAGATCCTTCTGCTGCTATCTCTTGGCACAACTTTTTTACATACTTTTGTCTTGTTGATACATTTTTCAGCAAGATCTTGGGGTGAATCTCTCTTGCTTCCAGATGCTACTGAAACCATCAATGCCTCTTACCAATAAGCTCTTATGTGACTTCTTGGTATTCACATGTTGCTGAAGTTGAATACCCCTTGCCAACAAGTTCTTGCGCATTTTTCTTACTTCTCTGTCGCTGAGTGTTTTAAAATTTGGTTATGAGCAGGATGGGAGAATGAAGAGGGCGGAGCAAGGGATAGAGTGGTAGCTAGAGGGTGTAACTCGATTTGAAAGGGTGAAAGTGAGTTGTGGTTATGGGCAAGCTGTGGTATAGTGAGAGATGGCGGAGATTTTGATATGGATTTTATTTTTTAATTTTAATTTTTTTAATTTTTAATTTTTAATTAATAGGTCAACTGTTGAACATTATAAATGCTTCGACCCAATCTGAGGTAAGTTTACTCGTTCAGTTTGTGCTTAATAACTATTGGATCTGAGAAATTATTTTCCTTGTTGAGGTTGCCACGAGAGAATTGTTTATGGCTTTAGGTGGAATTGGATGAGCTGCTCTCATTAGAGGTCTATTTTTATTTATGGTTGCACATGGAAGATGAACAAGGACTAGAGAATTAAAGGCACTAGGGAGTTTTGAGGATATGGCTCTGATACCTTACTGAACATGTAAAAGAAAGACTTATTTTTCCAATGAGGAAAAAGTACAATTTATTTAGCGGTTTTAAGGGATGATTAGCGAACCAAAAATGGAAAGGTACATCAAACTATAGGAGGGAAAAAGATGGAAATAAACAAACAACATTGATGGCAAATAAATTAAATAAGTAGGAAATACATTAGCTTTCTTTCAGACACGAACCGAGCTGCTTGGTTTCCCGATTTTCTTGCTTTGTCTAGGTGGGCTACAGTTCAGATTCTCCTAGATTCTAGCTTGGACCACACTTGGGTTTTCATATCTGCAGGGTTGTAATCAACGAGCCAGCTGTCCTATTCCGAAATTGATTTCTTGATTTGAAACAATGGCTTTATTTGTTTTTTATTGTTATTCACCACCTTGCATTTACTTATATTTCTTTCCGGATTCTAATAAACATAATTTCTTCCAAACTCTTGCCACATAATTTCCACAGACATTTTTCTTGATTTTGTATCTTACTGCTATATCCTTTTTAGAACTTTTATTACGTGATTTCATTAGATAAAATTTCATTTTTCTTTACTTTGTCCTTAAACCAAATATTATATCTATTCAATACAATTTGTCATGTGAGGCATGCCCAAGAATCGGAACGGTAGGAAACTTGGGGATAAGTGGAGAGAAAAAATAAAAGAAATAAAAGAGCACATATAGACTTGTCCCGTAGGGGCAAACTGGGGTAATTCCCGAGCTCTGTGACCCATTTATATATTATAACTGAAGAGTTACAGAAGAGAGGGAGAGAGATCTCCTTATACAGTATGAGTCTAGATAGACAAGCCAAAAGCCTTTTTACATGCATTGAACCTCAGTTTATTGAAGATAGGGGGTTACAAAGTGGAAAATTACATATCTACCTCTACTTTAATGAGGGGGTTGGGTTATAGGACTTTAGTGTCTTCTATTGTGCCTTTTCGTATTTATAATTGATTTAGGGGTTTTTTTATCTTCCTATACCTTTTGGTTTGTAGGTCCTTGAGTTGGTCGACCAAGCTGAAATCGGTCGGCTATTTGGTCTGGATGTCAGTTGATCTTCGCCCTAGGAATTTGGTTGGCTTTAAGTTTGTATCCGGTCGACCTAGCATGTTCGGTCGATATTTTTGGTTCTTGGTGATCTTTGGGGGCAGTGCTAAGAGAGCCTCACTTTAGTGCTTGTGAGATTGTTGGGGGTGGTGGACTTTTGTTTGGTCATTTGGGAGATGTTTTGTTTTCGATTGGCATGTTGGCCCTTTGCTCGGTCAATAGCCTTTTGGTCAGCTGGTTGCCAGTTAGCTAGAAATTCTTCAGCCAGTCAGTATTATAAGTAATTGACTTTTGATTTGGACCATCAGATTATCTCGAGATTTGTGCATGTCATTTTTTGGTGTGCATAAAGTTCCTCAATTTTTTTGCTCCTTAATAACGATAACTGCAATAACTACAAGAAAAGTTTTAAATGCAATAAATAGAATCTTAACATAAGTTAATGCAATAAATAGACTCTCTGAATTTTCGTGACTGTGATCCTTATATATAAGGTGTTGGGGCAATTCTATCATCTCCAGTATGTTCTTTGCTTTCACTTGGTTTTTGTGATTCTATTTTGGAGAAAATTTGGCGCTAAAATTTGTGGACCATGCACGATTTTGGCCACCCTCGGCATAAGATAGGGTTAGCCGAAGAAAAAGGAGTTGAGATAGGGTCGTTCAACTCGATTTGAGGGACTTTGGAGAAGGTTCGACACAGTGCTCGGAAGGAGTTGGGCGGCTTAGCAGTCGATCCGTCAATGAAGACTCTTGTTGAAGTTCAGATCCAATCGGGGTTGCTAACGTTTCTCCGCCAACTGTTGTAGAATGGCTCTGTGGAAGTGACCCTCTGATCGGTGAAAAGTGGTCGGTTGATGAATTCCAATCTTTTCATGTGGGTGAAACTATCTTTTTTGAAGTGAATCGGATTCTGGGTAAGTAATTCCTTTCATTTTCTTTTAATTTGAGTTTCTTGCGGTTTGGTTTGATTTTTTGCTCCTTGTAGATGTGGATCCTCTGGTCTGGAGATTGTTGGTCGGTGGTGGTAACCAAAATCCGACCTTGCTGGCGAGCCTTGTTCCTCCAGTGTCGACTGACTGCGAGGAGAGCGTGGTCGATCACCCGATCGACCCTGTGGAGACCCTAGGGGAGACATCTGAGGGACGCTTCATTTCCCCAAAAACCTTGACCCAACGCCTGAAAGAAGTGGAGGCTGCTTTGACTCGCGGGACGAGGATCTTTGTGTGGTGTTGGAGGAAATGCAGGTTAGGTAGTCAATGGTCACTGAGATGTTTTAGAACTATGGGAAGATGCCCTTGTTCAAAGGGTTCATTTTGAGGCCGACTGAGCGAATCAGTTTAAGCTCGGCCGTCAAATTGTATAGAAGGTTGGTTAAGAGAGGAGGCCTAAGAAGGGAGGGTTTAATTCTGCTTTGGAATTAAGACGTAATTCCTGCTCCCCCTTATTTATTTCTTCAGCATGAAGCTTACGAGAAGACACAACTCCTAAACTTCGGTTCAGATTACGGGAACATGGAAAATTGGAATAAGCTGCCTCTCCTTGCGTGATTTTCTCCATTGGTTTCTTTGACTTGGCTTTACGTGCAAGGTATAGCAAAGCCTTTTTCTCCCCCTTTTTGGTAACTTCAGCTGTAGCTCTAGGAGACGAGAGAGAGAGAGAAAATGTGAGAATAAAGTTCTTTCTTGTAATCGTCAAGGTGATCGACAGATGTAATCCTCAAACTAATAAAATTTCTCTGCAACTTCGTGGATGTAGGCAATTTGCCGAGCGACATAAATCTGTGTTCTACTGAGTTTCTATTTTGCAAATTCCTCGTTCCAATTTTCCGCTTTATTGCCATCATTTTTTTCACAATAATTGGTAATCGGCGCCTTGACTCGGATTTTAGGAAAGCGATGACTGGAGATGAAGTGATGACATCAGGGATCGATAAGTTTAATAACACAGATTTTAGTTACTGGAAGATGTAGATAGATGACTACCTCTATAGGAAGAAACTTCATATTCTGTTACTGGAAAGCGACTGAAGATGGATGGAGTTGAATGAAATCTATTGGATCAACAGATTCTGGGGATTGTTCGATTAACTCTATCGAGATTCGTTACCCACAACGTCTTCAAGGAAAAAAACTATTGCAGATCTCATGGCGGCTTTATCAGGCATGTATGAAAAGTCATCGGTGAATAACAAGGTGCATTTGATGAAAATGTTATTCAACTTGAAGATGGCGGAAGATGTGTTTGTTTCTCAGCATCTTAATGATTTCAATATCATTACAAATCAATTGTCGTCTGTTTAAATTGATTTTCACGATAAGATACGTTCGTTGATATTGTTAGTTTCATTGTCAAATAACTGGGAAACCATGAGGATGTCAGTTAACAATTTTGCAGGTAAATCTAAACTGAAATATGATGATATTCGTGATTTGATTTTGACTGAGGAGATGTTAGGAAAGATTGTAGCGAGTCATCAGATTCGAGTTCGACATTGAATATTGGTTTCAGAGGGAGATCACAGGACAAAAACTCAAACGGAGAAAGATCAAAATCAAAGCATAGAGGCAAGAGCAAATCAATGTCTGATCAGCAGACAATCTGCTGGAATTGTGGCAAAAATATCCATATAAAAAAGAATTGCAAAAATCCAAAGAAGACAGAGAATGATAGCGCTAATGTTGTAACTGAAGAAATACATGATGCACTCTTGCTGACAGTTCACAGTTCTGTTGATGACTAGATACTGGATTCAGAGGTTTCTTTCCATACATCTTCTCTCCGAGAGTTAATGCGAAACTATGTTGTATGTGACTTTGGGAAGATGTATATGGCTGATGGAAAACCTCTGAACGTGATGGGGTTGAGAAACGTTGATATTGCACCCCTAACAAGAGCAAATGAACTTTGTAAAAGGTCAAACACATTCCTAAGTTGAAGAAAAATATCATTTCTGTTGGGCAGCTCGATGAGGGCGACATACAATAGTGTTCTTAGCTAGCTTTTGGATGGTTCCAAAAGCACTGGTACTGGCTCGGGGTAAGAAAACTGACACACTATATATGACTACAAGTTTACTAAACATTGTTGTTATTACAGTTACAGATAGCACAACAAATTTGTGGCATTGCAGGCTTGGTCACATGAGTCAGAGAGGCATGAAAGAACTTCAGTTCAGATGTAAGCTACCAGAGTTGAAGTCAGTTGTTCTCAACATGTGTGAGAGTTGCATTATAAGGAAGCAGAAGGTCAATTTCTTGAAAAGTGGCAGAGCGCCAAAGACAGGAAAAATGAATCTTGTACACATAAATGTCTATAAAACTTCTCCACTGACATCTCTTGGAGGCTCTCGTTACTATACCACATTTATTGATGACCACAGTAGAAAGGTAGGTTTGTTGATCTACCAAAGGTCACGGTGCAGGCAAGTGATGGAAATGATGAGGAGAGTGGGTCTAGGACACCCATTCCTATTGTTCCGCAGTCAGCTTCAGAGCCGTCCATCCTTACAGCTACAGTTAGAAGGTCAGTCAGGAGTAAACGTTCTCACCACAGAGTTATGAGGAAACATTGCATGATGAAAGTTCGAGCAAGTGGGAGCTGGTCATGACAAAGGATATGGGTTCTCTACTAGGAAATCAAACATGGGAGCTGAAAGAACTTCCACCAAAGAAGAAGACGTTGCACAACAAGTGGGTGTACCAGGCGAAGACCGAGCATGATGGCAGTAAAGTACAATGCTAAACTTGCTGAAAAAGGCTTTCAGCAGAGACATGATATTGCCCATGCAGTGAGAGTTATAAGCAAAAACATAAGTAACCCGGGAAAGAGCTTGGAGGTACAAGACTGTGTTGATGATGTTATGTGGACTAAAAATGTTACTCTTGAGAAACTGAAGTTGTGTGTAGCTTCAGTTGGTCTTCTAACTTGAAGACAGAGGTTTTAAGTTGCATAGGTGGAGGATATCACATCTAAGGAAAAGGGTGATGCAGGTGTAAACGAACCAAACACGAACGAATAGAGCTTGTGTTCGTGTTCGGTTCGTTTAAAATTTAGTTTATTTAAAATAAACTCATGTTCAAAATTGTTCATGAAGTCACTATTCGTATTCGTTTCTTAACGAACGAGCCAAACACGAGCTGCTCGCGAAAGACGAGCCAGTTTGACATCCATAATATTAATATATATAAATAATATATTATATTAATTATATAACTTATATTATATAAATAAATAATATATATATTAGTATATTACTAATATATTATATTAATATATTATTATTATTAATTTATTATGTATTATAATTTATAAATTTAACTTTTTAAAATATCATATTTTTTTTATATATAATTATTTTAAATTATTTTATATTTTAAACAATAACGATTCGAACACGAACGAACGCATCACTGTTCGTGTTTGGTTTGTTTAACTAACCGAACAAAAAAAATTTGTTCACGTTCGTCTTGTTTACTTATCGAACGAATCGAACACGAACAATTCGCGAACAACGAGCTTTTTTGACAGCCCTAGTCCCAGTCTCCAAGTTGGAGAATTGTTGAGTAAGCTAGAGCCCGGTCCACTACTTCACTTGAGTAGTTTTGCATCTATGGAAAGTATTTAATTGTATTCAATTAAATGTACCTCTTTCCATTGTAATATTTCTCTCCTGGTTCTCCTAGCATCCCGCCTGCTATTTCCTATAGAGGATCCCGTCGTTTCTCAATTTTCTCGTAATGGATGGCTTACCTTAACGGGCCTAAGAAGGGAGGGTGTAATTCTGCTTTGGAATTAAGACGTGGTTATTTATCCCCCTTATTTATTCCTTCAGCGTGCAGCTTATAGGAAGATACAACTCCTCCTAAACTTCTTCGGTTCGAATTACGGGAACAAGGAAAACTGGAGTAAGCTGCCTCTCCTTCTCGCATGATCTACTCCATTGGTTTCTTTGCATGGCTTTACGTGCAAGATAGCAAAATTTTTTTCTTCCCCTTTTTGGTGACTTTGGCTGCAGCTCTTGGAGAGGAGGGGAGAGAGACGGTGAGGAGAGAAAGGGGAGAGAGAGAAGATGAGGAGAGAGGGGGGAGAGAGAGAAAGAGAGAGAGATCTTTCTTGTAATCGTCGAGGTGATCGACGGTTGTAATCCTCAAAGTAATAAAATTCATCTGCAACTTCATGTACGTAGATAATTTTTCGAACCACGTAAATCTGTGTTCCGATGTGTTTCTGTTTTAGAAATTTTCTCGTTCTAATTTTTCGTTTTATTGCTGTCATTTTATTCACAACAGTCAGTCGAACTGTAGGCTGCCTCTGATGCTGTTGAAGTCAAGCGGGAAAAAGAGGTGGTTGCACGGACAACCAAAAAGAAGGTCAAGGTTGAGGCCAAGGCAGGAGAAGCCTTCGGCAAGGAGCGGTGGCGGCTGAAAGGAGGTCGAGTGAGGCTTCAGATGGAGTAGTCAGCTCAGTGGGTAAGGATTTCCTTCTTTCCATTTCTGCGATCATAGTAGTGATTCAACAAATTTCGATTTGTAAACTGATTATAATTGACAGAAAACGTGCGACCCATGCTAATATTGCCACTCATCTCTACCATGCAACTCCTTCTAGTCGGCGAGAAGCTGTGGGGCAATCCAACCACCCGGAGGAGGGCATTAAAGAAGGAGAATCTTCCGAGGAAGCCAGATGGAACCACAACCAGCAGCCTCCCGCCAGTATGCTTCATTCATTGACCTATTTGTTAGGAGCGAGGTAAATTAACCTGCTACTCTTGCGGGGACCGAGTCCGTAACAAATCCGGAAATGGGTTCTTACGAGGGAGTTCAGCACCGCAAGGGTAATGAGTCGAACGCGGATGGGTTCCCTAGCCAGCTAGGTTCCTTATTAGGGTCAAGGGGCAAAGATTTGGAACTATTATAACGGTCGTTTCACAGTTATCGATTGATCAGTGGATTGGTACTACGACTCCACGTCTGCTGAGATTTAAACTTCTACTTTTTTAGAGGTTATCTAGTCGTACGCGTTTGTAAAATCTGTTTGGAAGCTGGATCGACCGGTCATGTACAAGAAGGTCGATCGATACCATTTGAAGGCTTAAGAGGCCTCCCACTTTTGTCGATGGCTCTGGACCGACTTGAAATGAAATGGGTTGTCGTTCTAGAGAAGACTTAGAATTTGGCCATGCTTGCAAAGAAGGCAGAGAAGCTGGGCATGGCGGCCGAAAAAAACCTAGCAGCGGCCGAGAAGGTGCTTTCGCTTGTCTCAAATATTTTGTTGATTGCTAAACAAGAAAATCACGATCTTAAAGAGAAGATGATGACATTGAAGATCAAGGAGTTTTTTGAGTCGTTTCCATTTCACTTGAGGCAGGAGAAGGTTTTAGGTGAGCATCTTTGGATCGGCAGCTTCACAAAAATCGTTCAGTTTATTCGGTTCGGCTTAGTCGATCTGAAGTATGCTGGCTTAAAAGAATTCACTGCTCTCTTTACCAATTTTGAGGGGGTCATCTGGGGATGACTTCGGCGCTGAACATGAAAGAGGATCTTCCAACCGACTCCTGGAAACTTAGATATTTTTTTTCTTTTTTTGGAAGAATTTTTTTGTGATAGGGTTGGTGTTTCTTCAGCGACGGACAAAATTACATAGTCATCTTAAATGGTTTGGTCACATTAAACATCGATCATCTGATGATCCGATTAGGAGAGTAGATGTTTTAAATTCGACTTATGGTAAGAAATGCAGAGATTGACTTAGAGAGACTTGGGTTTATTGTATAAAAAAAATGATTTTAATTTATTAGAATTAAATGAAAATATGTCACTAAATAGGACGCAATGGAGAAAAAGGATTCATGTAGCCGATCCCACTTAGTGGGATAAATGTTTTGTTGTTGTTGTTGTTGTTTTGGAAGAAATTTTGTGGACAAACCCTATTGTAAATATGGAAAATTTGTACATTTCTTAAAGTGTGAAATGAAAATCAAACCATTCGAGTGCTTTTCATACCTTTTATTATTTTTATATTTATCATTTTCTTGTGATAAATGCTTGGTGATGAGTATATGTTCGATGGATGGATCGTTTGTCATTTTTTTGATTTGCCATGGTCCGACACAATTCTTACACCGCCTTTCTAATTTTTCTTTGGTCGGATTTGTCTCTTTGGTCAAGTCACACTTTTTGTTGGGGATCTTGTCACTGACTTCGCGGGGGTAACCGTCAAGATTCTCTGCTGAGGAGAAAACCTCCAGAGAAATATTGACATTGAGTTTAGAGACCGAATTTTTTTATGCTTGGTGTTTAGGGTGGGTTTTGTTTTTGGGGCGTCGGTCGAACATATATAGTATTGTTGTCAATCAACTTTGGTTTTTCTTACTATTGTCTGCTCATGTCTTAAACTTTTTGAGGTCTAAATTATTCGATCGGATCATCTCCTTGGTCGGCCTTATCTTTTGCCAGGTCCTAGGTAGATCTTGTCGCTGCCTTCGAGGGGTAATTTTCGAGACTCGCCACTAGATGATTTGCGTTTTATGTTTTGTGATGTTATTGAGTAGGGAACCATTTTCAAAGCTTTATACGATTCAAGCTTAAAGACCAAAAAATTTTTGATGCATGAGCGTTGAAGATTATTCTACCGATCGGACCTTTGTGGAGCCGTTGTCGACGTAGTTTTTTGGATCCAGGTTACCCAAGTGTCTATCAGACCTGACATGATATCAGATAAATTCATCATAATATTAGAAAAGTTTTAAGAATGATAATCCCTTAATGTGTTGAATAGGGTGTTGTCCGTCTGGGACAGGCCGAGCAGTGCTCTAGTATGGTCGGTCGTCTCGTTTCGATTGTCGGGAGCCGGACATCCATCTATAGGTATTCACATCCTAGTCAAAGCCTCTTGGAAGACGACAAAAACAACGATTCAGGCTCTAGATTTTTTTGCATTAACTTCTTCTTGTACTCCCTGTTTAAGAATTTTGGAGATCCATTGTGCCACTTCCCTTCTTGTTGGTCGCATGCTCCATGCTAACAACTTTTTTTAGGATTATGACTTCAAAATTATCATGCGAGGCATGCCCATGGATCATAACAGTAGGGACCTAGAGGGAGAAGTGGAAAGAAAAAGAAAATAAATAAAAGAGCTCACATAAACTTGTCCCGTTGGTGCAAACTGGGGTATTCTTGAGCTCTGTGACTAATTTTATATATTCTAATTGAAGTGTTACAAAAGTGAGAGGGAGAGAGGTATTACAGAGTATAGGTTCTAGAGAGAAGAACCAAAATACATTTTTACATATATTGGACTCCTATTTATAGAAGATTGGCCACAAAATGAAAAATTACATATTTATAGAAGATAGGAGGTCACGAAGTGAAAAAATACATATTTGGCCCCTACTTTAATGAAAGGGTTAGAAGTCTTTTTGTATTTGTGATTGATTTTAGTGTCTTTAGATATTCCTAGTTCCTTTGGTCGGCAGGTCTTTGAGCCGATCGACCGTGTTGAAGTCAGCTGACTATTTTATCTAGATGTCGGTCGATTTTTGTTCTGAGAAGCCGGTTGATTTAGCTTGGCTATTCGGCCTAGCGTGGCTGATCGGCTTGTTTGTTTCATGGTGATCTTTTGGGGGAGTGTTAATAGAGTCTCACTTTAATGCTTGTGAGATTGATGGGGTTACCAGACCTTTATTCAGGGCGGCCCTTTGGTTGGTCGACTTGGGCGGCCCTTTGGTTGGTCGCTAGCAATTCAGTCTGCTAGTTGTTAGTCATCCTTATTTGTAATTAACTTTTGATCTAGATCGTTAGATTGTCTCGAGATTCATACAGATCTTTTTTGAGTGCACAATATCTTTATTCTATATAGAGCTAATTGGACCAAACCTTTGGGTTTCTTATCTTCACTAGATTGTTCTTTCTTCTTTTGTTAAACACATCATATTCTTGTTTACTAACACCTCAGAAGCCCTAGTCTTGGCTTAGCTTATCTTCCACTTTGCACTTCTTCTTGATTCCCTATATTTATTGTTCTCTATTTATATATTGCCTGCTGAAAAAATGTTTAATATCTTCCAAATACATAAATTCTCCTTATAGTAAAAGCTTTTTCCTAGACTCTCCTAGAACTTTTTTGACAATATTTTTTATAATTGTAATTTTTTCAAGTTAACTTTGCTTTAACCCGTCAGTTTTAATTTGTACCTTTTAACAACTTACTTTTGCATGCATCGGTTTTTTGGTTACGCTATCTTGTCTTTAGTCAGTAATCTTCTCTGGCAATTTTTTTTCTAAACCTTAGATCAATATCCCTACCAATCACTGTTGTGAGCTTTATTTTTTATTATTGGATTACCTTGAATTTGTTATACAAAGGATTTATTTGTTATTGTTGATGATTTGTGATTTAGCAAATCCACTATTAAAAAATAATTTTATTTTGTCTGTTTTTTTAAATATTTGAATACTAGCGTTGGCTTATAGGCTAGACTGAAATCCAGTTCAATTTCTTTTCTATTCTCTCTTTCTCTCTCATCCTCTACCAAAATGAAGCTTTCACTGTTCATTTCATTTGCATCTTTCATAGCTTCATTTGAATCCAAATGAAGGAGCTTGCAAGCTAACTTTGTAAACACTTTGGCCTGTGTCACTTGTTTTGTTTAATCTTTTCTTTGTTACCAAAGGTACATGAAAAATTATAATTGAAATTTTTTAGTTTCTGCTCAACGGTCAGATTCTTCAAGGAGGAAGCTGATAAGAAGAAGCAGGTGAAAATGGACACGGGTGACCTGCTAAATTCATTATCCAGTCAAGGGTGCTTTCCATTCAAACGCAAAAGATCAGGAGCTGAAACAACTACTAAACCTTCAGATTGGAGAATAGGAGCAAGGTTTAGAAGAATACCGCCTATTGAAAATCTCGATCTGGATTAACCATAATGGTATGTGTACCTCTTTTCCTCTGTCGTATAATACATATAAGGCTAAGGCTAGCTATATCACATCAAATCGAACACCTCAACAGTAATTTTATTTGTATTTCTTTTATTTATGACGTGTGATCGATGTTTTTTTGCAAACTAAACAATTTTTTAATTTCTGTAATTGCACCCGATTTGTCATTATTTTGTCTATATGATTTAGATGTTGCAAGATGGAATTTTTGTTTTCAATGTGACATATATCCCTTAGCTTTTCGATCCTTTCAATTGTCCATACTACGACTTCTTGTGCATATAGAAATGAATCTATTGTTTCAGTCAAATTATAAGAACCAGCTTATTGTGATTCCAGCTCAAACGTTTGTAAAGTTATTTTGGTATTTATTTATTGAAGATCATGTATTCATGAATTTATATATGTATTTATTTATTGAAGGTACTGTAAGAAATGCTAATGAGCACTCCTTTCAAAAGATCAATAGCAGCATTGATTGTCACTGTTTTTAATCTTGAAACCTGTCATTCTTATCAAATTATTGCCGCATATATCAACATGAACAATTGAACAGGTTAATTGACTTTAACTTGACCCGCATCGACCTGCCACATTCAAAACTGTGCTTTCCTGGCCCATCCATTTCAAACTGAGGACTGGTTATTTCATTATTTGGAAATCGTAGCGCACCTGCTTTCCTGGCCATCCATTTCAAACTGACTGGTTATTTTATTATTTTGAAATCGTAGCGCACCTCCTATATGACTTTGATGGTTGCATGTGATAGTTGAGGCTTGTCTTTACCATTATAGATGGCAGGAAACTATTGCAATTCATTGACGTTCATGACTTTCTCTCTCTCTCTCTCTCTCTCTATCTATCTATATATATATATATATATATATATAGCCCAAGGGCAATTATATTAAAGAGAAAATGGTACAAATAGGTTGTATGAGTGGGCCCAAATAGGCACCCAACCCACACGGTACAACACACAAAAAACCCAAAAAAGATGACAGGAAACTTTTGCAACTCATCGACGTTCATGACTTTGTTATATATGTATGTATGTATGTGTGTGTGTGTGTGTGTTTTATGAAAAGCCCTTGGGTTGATTTTATTGAAATAGAAAAGGATACATAAATGTTGTATGAGAAGAGTCCAAAGAGGCACCCTACCCATACTATACAAGTACATAAAAACTGTAACAAAAGGTACAGATCGACTAAAAAAATTTAAAAACAAATTTAAAACACGCAGAAAACAGTAGCTAGGGACGAGCCAGTTTAGTCATGCCTATTCCTCTAGTTTTAGGAGCGGAACCAGATAACAAGCTTTGAAGAGTCGTGTCATTGTCAAGAGTCACCAAAGTATCTTCCATTAAGTTTCCAAGTTGGAGTAAGCCCCCCGGCTTCTTCCGCCAAGAAGTGTAAACTTGTTATTCTTCATCTGAAGACTGACTCATATGATCATCGATCTGATTTGATGTTTGAACCGCAGTTGGAGGAAAGACAATAGGTTCCAGTGTATGTGAAGTGTGAATTATTACCTCTGCACGTGATGCTTCCTAAATAGGAGCTGCGGAACTATCCTGATTTTCAGTTCGAACATTATCCATTGTAGTATGGTCAGGAGAAGGGATCCCAGGGGCAGACACCAACTCCTGTATTGTGGTGTTTCCCTCCTCATGTTGGCTGTCATTAAGTTTGTTGGGAGCGTGTTTAGGCACATGGGGTGCGCTAACAGTGTGTTCCTGCTTTTGACTATTGGTTCTCAACTGTGGGTGCAATTTGAAACATTTCTCCTGCGGGTGTCCAAACATCTTGCAGTGCTTGCAGTAGTATGGTTTTTGTTTCATAATGATTTTTTGCCAATAATCATTGTGAGCAAATCCAAGCCAGACTTCTTCTATATCCGGTAGTGTAATATCTCGGTCAATCAAAATCCTTGCAATAGAGGGTCTTGGGAAATGAACTGTAGGTAAATCTATCTGCAAAATGTTTCCAAGGATAGTCTCAATTGCATATAAGATAGGTAGATCAAATAAATGAAGCTTGAGTTCATGTAATGAGAACCAGATAAGTGCAATTGGGGGTTCTTGACTGGGATCAAAATTGAGGGTTCATTTGAGCAATTTCATATGTTTTCCCTCAATTGTGATGAATTTCTTTGAGAAAATCCTCGTGTAATCATCTTTTTTGTTCAGTTGTATCATAACATGTCTTCCATCGAAATGACCCACCTGTCAATCCCCAACCAGTTTGAAATCTTCAAAAACCTTTCTGATAATCTCCATCTTCGGGCAACCTAATTGAAACTTTCCAACTAGTGTAAATTTGTATTTTCCTGCACGAGTTGAAATTTCAGCGTCAGAGAAGAAAATTGCTGGTTTGCCCGCCTTTTTCTCTACTTTTTTTATGAGATTGCAATCATCATTTCCTGCAACAAAATCATGATAACTCTGCGGGAGTACTGCACTATCTGCGAGGTGAAAAGGGAAGCTGCGTTTGTGAACCACTGTAGCATAGGAGGGTTTGACTGAGTTATCACTGGTGAGGGTTGCGGCGTAAGAATGCCCTGAGGCCATTACCGCAGCTAGTGCCAAACTTTAGCAGGATCTGTCGTAGACACCTACGTCAGAGGCTGAAACGAGCGACTCCGTAGCAGACTCGCGCGCTGAGCCGAGCAGAACGACGAGCGGCTCACAGACGCTTTGAGCCGAGCAGACGACGAGCGGTCTGTCACAGACGCAGATCGAGCAGACGAGGCGCAGACAGGAAACGCAGCAGACGACGCGAATGGAAGCAGACCACCGAGACGACGCTGAATCCCGAAGCAGAAAGGAAGCAACGCAAGACGCTAGGGTTCGCCATGGGGCGGAACCCTAGCAGAGCGGAACGACATTTTATAT
>NEWO01000708.1:240569-253692 GCA_003013225.1 Phalaenopsis aphrodite
ATAAAAGATGATAGAAGAAAAAATTTTTTGAAAATTTAGGATTCTAGGGGCAATTTGGTAAATTTTAGGAAAGTTTGGGGGCAAAAGGCCAAAATTGGGTATTTTGGTAGAATTAGGGTTTAATGAGGAGGCTAATCAAAAAATTACCCTTATGGTGTCATGAGACCAAGGGAGCTCCCATTTTGAATCCTCCATGTGTTGATCTTAGCCAAACCCTAGCCTAAGGCTAAGGGGGGACCATCCACATGAGTTTCCAAAATAGTAGGGAATCAGGCTAAACATGTTTGGTTAAGGGTTTTAGGTTGTGAGTGAAAGTGAGGGGTTCAAGTGTGTGTGTGCAAGGCTGGCCAAGACCACACCACCCAGGGCTAACCCCAATGCTAGACAATCCTATGGGGACTCCTCTTGAGCTCCCCCATGCTTGGCTCCATCCTACTAAGTGCTAGAGGTTAGAACCAAACATGTGGAACTCCAAGAAGAGCAAAAAGCGTTTAGAATTTCTAATGGGGAAGAGGTTCATCATTAGTCATCTAGGAATAGTCAACAAGAAAGTCATATGGCTAGAATATAGGCTTCTAAGGAAGAAAGACTAAACCTCAATAAAAAGCGGGGTCAACAATAACACATCAATTTCAAATATTATGAAATTATTTGATACAAGACAATGTAAAAACAATATACTTATCTTCTTCCCTGAGAAACGAAGAACTCTAACCCAAAGTGTTCTCCTTGCAGTTTTAGAGCAATTCTTTACACCTCTCACAGATTTCAAAGTAAAATACAGTAATAGAAAAGAAAATCTCTCACTTTTTTTCAATTCCCTGCATTTTTCTATGCTTCCTTGACTTCTCTAATGTTATCCTCTTGTTTACCATGAATTACTGAAGAAAAAACGTCCATTTCATGTGAAAATTTGTTGGAAAACCGCCCAGGCAGTTCTGGTGCCTAGGCGTCCAACGTCCAACTGTGATGCTTAGGTGTCCAACTGTAGCGCCTAGGCGCCACTCCCTCTGTCGGCTGAAATTTTGAACTAGCGTGTAGGTGTCAGTATGTGGCGCTTAAGCATCGGGGTATCTGGATTCTAGCACTTAAGTTCCAGAAGCTGATGCCTAGGCGCCAATTCAGAGGTCAGCTCCTTGCTCCATTTCAATTTGTTTCACTCCATTAATCTGCAACCAAAAACATGAAAAACTTTCCTTTAAAGTGCAATTTCATTCAAAAACAAGTGTTAAATGTATAGGAAATTAAGCACGTCAAAATACATATCATTCATCACCAGGATAGCACATGAGAATGGATGTCTCTAGATCTCCCATTACATTATAATTTGCATTAATGTTATGTTGAGCCTTAATGATGCATACACAATGCCATGGCACCTTACCTCCTCATTCATATCATTTGTTTATAATGGCATTTTAATGCATTAGTTTTGTATCATAGTTGCATATCATTGCATAAAAGTTCTTTAGATGTTTGCACTCAAATTTTAAACAACTAGTTAGTGTTCATTACATGCATGTCATAACTTACTTGTTTTCACCTTATTCAAGTGGACCAACATATCATTTACATATAAGTCTTGGTTAAAGTAATGACTCTGCAATGGTGAGACTCATATAAATCTAGGAGTTAACTTGTGTTTGCATAATATTAGTCAAAGAGGAGGTTTCAGTTTCGACTAAAGACAAGTTTCAAGTCCTTTCTAATTTATTTTATCACATTCCAACAACTATTTTTAAGCCCCCACTTCCCTCATTTGCAATGTGGGATATACTAAGCCTATGGTGCTCATCAATTTCAACTCAACTAATATTTTAGTTAAGAAGATTAAGGGAACTATTTAGTCTAATCAACAGAAGGCTCGTAGTTATATTCAGGAATTCCTCTCCTTCATATTTGATACTTTTGAGCAGGTCCTGCATAAGTTCTTACATTATCCTTACCAGGGATTTCACCAAATAGGATAATTAAGTATGCCCAAAGGACTATTACACAATCTGCTTACCAAGGAATTCATCAAGAAGGAGATTGAAGTATGCCCACAGGATTGTTATACGGTCTAAAAATTTGTCTTCTATGATTCACACAATTATACATTCATAGATGTGCTCTGTGACACCTATTATTGTTTCTAAAAATATCTCATTTGATATTGTGCATGTTGTTGCATCCACATCTTCTATATGTCAGATAAAAGATGATAGAAGAAAAAATATTTTGAAAATTTTTATTATTCTTTGAGTAAAAATCATGTGCATGCTTCATATTCTAATGAGGGGAAACTGAGGGTTGCCCTCTTAGGTACTCCTCATTTTATTTTAAAAATAAAATTGTTAAAAGAGATGACTATCATCTGATGTTGTCTAAGGAAAAAATGGCTTGTAAAAGATTCAGTTAGGAATGCTTCAATAGTTGAACCCTTTAGTCATTTAGCTTCAAAAAATGATATCAAGTTGAAGGAGATTAGGTCCTCTATTGATATTATTTCAGACCTACCTAATGACAGCCCACAAGTATGTGTTGAGATAGATCTTAAGAGCTACCCTTCTCTTAATCCACAGGCCTTCCAAAAGGTTTCATAGATGATGATAATGAACATGAGGAAGAATTGGTCATTTATGTTTGCTTTGCATAAAAATTTATGATTGTCACCAGTAGAAAAGAAAAACATATAAATGAAAATTCTCCCCAAAACTCTGATCGAGTAAACCTTCCTGAATCTGTTGAGGCTCAAGAGGCCACTATGATCAAGAAATAAGTAATAAGGATGACTACATTGCTCGACATTAAAGTTAGATTATTCAGATGATAACTAGAATGAACCTTTTATTTACTCAAGTGTTGTGTTATAGGCAGACCAAGCAAGGCCCAATGTAGTTTTGCCCATTGTGCAAGTTAAGACCAAATTGTGTGTGTTGCTTCTATACCTATATTGATGTATGCTCCTAAATCAAACATTATGTTGCCATAACTTCCTATATTTGATCTCCATTTATAATCATTAACGGAAGTTAAGGTTAAGGGCATTGGGAGCACGCCAAAGTGAGACCTCTGTAAGGAAGGGAAAGTTGTACTTAAGGAATATTAGGTTATTCCCCATCCCAAGGGATTTATCCCTCCCATGATCAAGCACGTTGATGGAATTGAGAACCTGCGATAACATGTTACAAGTATAGAACATTATGGTATTCTGTCGATAATAATAATTTGTTACTCCTTAGCTTGTCTATTACTACCATGGTTGGATTCGCTTTTGAATAAATGTTGAGTAACCTAACGGCACAGTCAGAACAATCATTGAGATAAATGATGCCTTTATGAAGAAGTTTGTAGATGAGCATCACTATGTCACCATGAATGATTTAGTGCAAGATCAAAAATCAAGTGAATTTGGGATGAATTTTGTGATCCATAAGAAAATTTTGAACATGAAGAGTAGCATGTTATTGCTCTCTTGATGTGTAAAATTAAAATGAGTGCTATCTCCGAGCACCATCCCGTCGTGCAACTGTGGGATGAAGAGTAGGTAACTTAGCATTATCCCATAGAAGTTCCTTACTGCCATAGTGCAACGTCATATACAACTATACAGTCTCAAAAAGCTTAAATTAGGAGAAATATATAGCAAAAAATAAGAGAGAATGTGAGATGAGTAATGTTTTACTCACTAAAATGTTCAATTCAAAGGCAATTCTTTTCTAAAAGATAATTTTGTGTATCATATGATACGGAATGTAATCGACCAATTTTCAAATTAGTTATATGTAAACTTTATGTTACATAATTAGGTGACTAAAAATTACTCTTAAAATAATTGGGTTATGGAGCTTCAACAGTATATTTTGATCAAGAACCCGCTCTTGCAAAATATCCTTTCAAAATGCATAAAATAAGCTCCACGGAAGCCCCAAAATCATCTGGACCTTAGATGAATGACATGTGACATACATACAAGTTTTTTTTAGCTGTGAAGATGACACCATAGAATTTCCCATTAGTTTGAATCCAAAGCATGATTGGAAAAATTAAGTCACAAGTCACCAATCAATCACATATGAAGCTTTCACAATGAATGTTAATAACAACTTGATACTAGTTGTAGACAAATCAAGGAAATGGATTTTAAGAATGGGGTTTTGGTAAATGATTGGATATTTGTTGTTGAATTCCAACACATTAAAGTAGAATGGTAACGAAGGCATGGAAGAAAATTTCAGGACATGTCCACTTCACAATGCTGTTGCAGATCTTCTTTCGGATGCCATCAGATCCATCAACCAAGGTTCTCTGACACCAATAATAATATTCTCTATCAGACTTTTCCAGCAAAAAAAACCAACCCAGTAGGCAAAATGCATGAATCAATATCTATTAAATTAGATATATACTATGCTGATAGACAACCTAGTGCACGTAAAGTTTTTGGTTAAATTATTTTGTGAATAAATTATCTGGAATGAAAAGAAAAAATTGCTGCAGATAGCCAAGCAACGGTGCTAGGCATAATTTGCAGAATCAATTCCATGCATATTAAATGTAATGCTTGAGAAATAACAACTTGATTAAAATCATTCAGGTAAAGTCATAACTAACATGCAACCAGGGCATTTGTCCTTATCCTCTAATACTACTTGTTCTGGGAAACCATACTAAAATACAACATGCAAAGACAAAATAAAAAAAGAGCATCACCGAAGATCAAATCATGATAACACTGGATCGATAATTAATGATATCTTAATTAGTTATGCATAATAACAGTCCTTTTGTCGATGCAATCTGACTTTTCATACATAAGATGGATTTAATTCAATTAAAATTGCATGCTCAAGACCGGGGAGCAATTGAATTTATGTACCTGAATGGCATCCTTGAGAGGACCCCAGCACTCAGTGCGGTTGTATTCTTTTGATTTTGAATGGAAGTGCACCCAAACCATAGAATCCATCAATTCAGGTTGGTCAGCGAACAAAGCAGAATCTCCATGCACAACAGCTTGGAGAACCTTTTAAGATACAGATGAAAGGATGTTGTTATATGTAAAGAAACCTTGGATAAAATCTGAGATTCTACCTCTGCTAGTAAGAATGCATTATGAAAAAAGTACTTATGGGTGATCATGACTAGAACATGGACTCACCAATGGGAGCTCTTTGGAGAAAATATGGTACCGAATATCAGCAGCTAGTTCTTGCAGAATATTGGCCCCACTGACGAAGCAATGAACATGCAGCGAAAATTCATCTTTTATGATCTTCCACTCGACCACAACATCATCTTTCCACAGAGCTGTTTGCCACTCTCTTACCTGTCAGGATGCATAACAATTTAGCATGAGCATCACGCAACTCTAAATCTGAATGCAAAAAAAAAAAAAATTCAAAGAATGTTGTATTCGATCATTGCATTTGTACAAAAAATTGTAGCATTCGTGCATAGTTTGTTGGAAGTTTTGTTTATAACACAACTTTTTGCATGCTCTTTTGAAGATCTAAACGTTAGCCAAATCATATGGAAACAACAAATAAATCAATATTTCAAGGGCCACTAAGGTTTAAGAATCATAATCTCACTCATGCTACCATTTCCTTTGGCTTTCATTTTGCAGGTCAACCTCAATATTAGCTTTATCCTAACTATGTGGGGTCGGCCTCATTTAAATCTTGGAGTTGGTATTGTAAATGATATAATATGCATAGATGAAACTTCATACTAAAGAAATGGATATTGAGGACAATAGAGAATATTTTAGATGATAAAATGATAGGATTGGTAAAAGAAAATTAATACACTATCTACAAGTTTAGTGAATGTGGAACTGATAATGACCAACCATTATTTTTTAAGCATATAAAGACAAGTGTTGAAAATTATACAATTTGAAGCACACTCAGCACTTTTCAGCGATTTCATAATGAGGCATGCGGCTCATATAATGTGAGGTGCGCCTCAAGGCATACCTCACCTGAGGATGACATAGGATAGAAAAAAATTATTAAAATGATGATTCCAATTAAGGCCCCATTGAATGGTGAAAATATTGGATTTTTTATTTCAGAAATTCTAATCATTAGAGGTGGTTTACTTGTTATGTTCTTACTTAGATGTTGGGTAATAGAAGTGGAAGAAAAGGACTTATTTGTTAAAACTATTTTTAATTTTTATATTAATAGTTCCTACATTAACATTTGTATAACAATTTTACTTAATAATTGATGTTATGATGTTATTATATTACTTGATACTTTATATAATTTATTACTTCTTATTATGTTGAGATGATAATATATTATCTCTTAGAATATTAATAAATCATGATATTAGTTACTTCTTACTTCATACTTTGATGTATGGATTAATTCTTAATTTGTGAAATTTGTTAATTCCGAGACTTACACTTCAAAGAACCTCAAGCTTTATATTTCACCACACAAATATAACATCTTACTGCTCACTGGCAAAAGTTTAAACCTAGGCAATGACATCAATTTAATAGTCTAGAAGTTACATTGAGTCTATCATGACAGTTAAGAAATGTATAGAGTATGATATAAGATGTTTTAGATGTAACTTTGGAGTTTAAAATATAAAAGCATCTAAGATGCATTAAGTGATAAAAGGTTATCAAAAGATAAGATGAGTTTATTTTCAATAAAAACTTCATAAAATTAAATATGGAAAAGATTAGAATGATGAAATAGATGAACAGTCAAAACGGAAAATATATCGTAACACATATATTAAAGAGATGATAAGAATTTGCTAAAGCGAAAGCGTCACTGGTAAAAATAAAGGTAGTTGATTTAAGAATGCCTGGAAAAGAAAAAAGTTAGCAGGAGATCCAATTAACATGAAAAGTATACAAAGAGAAAAGCATTGAGCAAAAGAATAAGTTGGCTAAAGTGTTTGAAAATTTGCATAAATTAAATTTATCACCACATGCAATACTCAAAACAAATGAATAGAGAATAATGATTCATAAGGTTGACCCCAAAACTTGAGAAAAATGCGTTAATGATAATTTTTTACATGAATTTCCAACATATAAATATTTAGGTAAAGACTTGGAAGGCTAGAAGATTATATCCTAATATTTAAGCAAATTACGTTATTATCGCCTAAACAATAAAAAACACCTTCATTGTATGATGTGATAAGATAAAATCATGCAGATTTAATGGTCTTTAATGACATTCCGGGCGCGGTTCCTCAGCTTAACTTGCTGCGTCCTTCTCATCATTCTTAATACATTCCTCCTTTTCCGCACGCAACCACTCACAATCTCGGCAATCTTGATGCAGAATGCAGCACTTCCCCTCAACCACTTCATGGCGGGGGTGCAGCCAAGCAAAGAGGTAAGGGTCCTGATGGGCAGGAGTTTTAATATGAATCCTAGAACATTTAGAATCAAGGAACATGTAATCATTACCATATTTTCCAACAGGTGGAGGAGACGCCTATTCCATTAGGGCTGTTGCAGTGAAAGTCTACTACGAGCAGAACTTGAGTTTCTTATGCGGCCCTATTATTGTGCTAACTACACAGATACTAGGTTATGGTTGGGCTGAAAGGCTAAGGAGGTATTTAGTAGATCCAGTTGAAATGTGTTGACCTTCAAATCTTCCTCAAGTTTCCCTTTTAGAGCTCTCCACAAGAGGAATTTATCATCAAAAAGGTAGACAAGGATGCATTTCTTCCTCGTGTTCTTAATGGCAAGCTCTGCCTACTACACTCTACCTGGATACCTCTTCCCTATCCTGACATTCTTCTCTTGAATCTGTTGGATATGGCCTCGCAGCACCACAGCTCAACAGATAGGGTCAGGCTAACAGTTGGCGTTGAAGCATTTACTTTGGATTGGGCTGGTATCTCTGCATGCCATGGTAGTCTTTTGGTCACCCCATGGTTTTCTATTCTAAATACAGCTGTTGGTTTCATCATGTTCATCTACATAATAATGCCTCTTTGTTACTGGAGTTTCAATACCTTCAATGCAAGGAAGTTTCCCATATTCTCAAACCAACTATTTACTTCCAAGGACAGAAGTATGACAAAACCAATCAGACTCCCACATTCGAGCTCAATGAAGCCACTTACAATGACTACGGGAAACTCTATCTCAGTCCTCTTTTTGCAATCTCTATAGGTTCAGGTTTTCTTTGGTTTACTGCAACATTAACCCAAGTGCTCTTATTCAATGGTAGAGATATCTGGAGGCAGAGCAAGTCTGCAGTGAATTCAAAGAAGCTGTATATTCATGCAAAGCTGATGAAGAAATATAAACAGGTTCCTCAGTGGTGGTTCCTGGTTCTTCTAGCAGGAAGCAGAGGGCTTTCTCTGTTAGTGGCATTTGCATGGAAGGAGGAGGCACAGCTGCCTTGGCGGGGTATGCTCTTCGCTTTTTGGGCTAGCATGGGTTGTTACTCTACCAGTTGGAGTTGTCCAAGCAACCACAAATCAGCAACCTGGTTATGATATCATAGCACAGCTCATGATTGGGTATGTCCTTCAAGGAAAGCCCATTGCGAAATGGCCCTTAAAGATATATGGTAGAATCAGCACCATCCATGCCCTATCTTTACTGCCTGACCACAAGGTCGGGCATTACATGAAAATCCCACCAAAGTGCATGCACACCGCCCAGCTTGTTGGAACTGTTGTTGCTGGAATCGTCAACATTGCAGTAGTGTGGTGGATGATTAAAAGAATCGACAACATATGCGATGTTGATTCCTTGCATCCTGGTAGTCCACGGACATGCCGCAAATATCGCGTCGCGGTTGACGCTCCTGTCATCTGTGCCTCATAGGCCCTGCTCGCCTCTTCAGCCACCATGGAATGTACCACAACTTGGTGTGGTTGTTCCTAGTTGGAGCTCTGCTACCAGTGCAGTTGTGGTTCTTCAGCATGATGTATCCAGAAAAGAAGTGAATACCTTTGATCAAAATATCAGTCATCTCTTATGGATTTGTTGGAATGCCTCCGGCCAATCCCATAAACATAGCTCGTCACTGAAAAAATATTTAATTATTTTGTTTTCTGTTACAGGAAGCTGTGGTGGCAAAAATACAACTACGTGCTATCAGCAGCCTTGGATGCAGACTCGGCCTTCATGGGTGTGCTTCTCTTCTTTGCTATTCAAAATGAAAATAAAAATTTGAAATGGTGGGGAACGGAGATTGACCATTGTCCATTGGCATCTGCCCTACCGAACCAGGATTTGTTGTTAATTTATGTCTTGTTTTCTAGATCTCATGATTAAACTACAAACATGCCTTTGAAATTATATTTACAATGTCACACCCCGGGTCCGGAAGGCGGTACACCCCCGCAACACAGGACATAATGAAAAGAATTAAACATGTTTTATATTTTTAAGAAAAAAAATATGCATGTAAATAATAGAAAGAATTAAGAAGAATTTAAATTTTTATTCCATAAATAAAGTTACAACCAATACAATTGAAAGAAACTAAAATGAAAATAAGGAAAAAACTACAATGACTCATGCAAAAGTGAAAAATACCAATAGAAAATCTAAATTTGGAAAGTTTACTCCAGTGGAGATGATCTGGTAAGTGGCTGAGTGAAACCTATTATATAAGAATATCAACGGGTGAGTTTGAAAATCAAACTCAATAAATAACTACTATTTATTAAGGTATAAACGATAATGAAAATGGGTCGTGCAGTATGACCAATAAATAGGGACAATTTACTATATGTATAAAAGAATTTGCAAAAACTATCACATGCTTATGCCCTTGTATATGACTGAATTGAGCACATGCACATTTAAGTAGATATTTACATAATACAATATCAAATGTTTTTGCACAAAAATGACTCATCAATCATTTAACACTACTAATAATATGCAATTTCAGTATATATACATTTACACATATAATTATATTTATATCTAGTCGGTTTACTACGATACCCAGAAACAAGGAAATATAGGCACCAATTCCATGGAAATCCACTGATTTCTCTGAAGGGTTTGTCGGTTCAGCTAGCCATAATAAAAAGGTTTAATACTAACATGATTATATTGTAATATTAATTATATTTCTTGCATCACAATCAAAACACGAGAGTTTAATTACAAAATATCCACCAATATTTACAATTAATTATGAAATAATGAGATTTGTCATATCGAGCAATAAAAGAAATAATAGATATTAAAACTATGTAATGCGAATAATTAAATACAAAGCTAACCAAGTAATAATAAGGTTAATTATATATTAAAGTCATTATGAGAAAAAATAAAAACTAATGCAATTATATGAAAGGAATTTAAAGGGGTACGAATGACAAACCTACAATTAACTGGGAATTTAAAATAATTAGCATAAATGTCGTCTCTATCTAAAAATGATACTTTTATCATATAATAAAGAAATGAACAGTTAGTTGGCTGCCGACTAATTCCTTTTGTTAGAGTACATTGGAAGAACTAGCCACAACGTCAAGCAACCTAGGAAATTGAAGAAGAGATGATCACAGCTGTCCCAGAACTAAGATATGAATTTGAGGACCAAAATTCTTTTAAGGATGGTGGTATGTAAGATACGAAAAAAAAAATTTCTTACTTTAATTTCTTCCTGCACAATTTATTTCCTTGATTGATGCCGACTTACCGAACTTTGACCTTTCCTTTTTCTTCTCCCGCTCGAACTTGCCGCCTTCTTTTTTTTTCACCCGGTTACTGCCTCCCGTGGCTATATAGAGAGGGCCAAGAGCGTGAGCCAGGGCATTGATCCCCACCTCTCCTCCCCCTTATCTCCTACTGATCTCTCTTCTCTCGATCTTTCTCTCTCTTTGTTCGCCCGAAACCATCTTCTTAATGATTGAACCCGTGTGATACATTTGCTTTTGGTGTTAGCTAGGAAGGCAATGCAGGTAGCACGACCTACAAAGACTTCAAACTTTCGTCTTCTCCTCCTTTCGTTCGCTCCTAACCGAAATCTTCGAGGAAGGTAACTATTGCCTTCCACTTTCCTCCCTGTCACCTTCGCATGCATCAACTTCTCAGATCTCGTAAATCCTTTTTTTAACGGGTTTCTTAAACCTAGGATTTAAGGCAAACTGAAGGAAAAACGGGATTTACGAACATATATGGTTTAATTAAGTTTCATGTAAATCTATCAAAATTTTATTTAGAGATCAATTTTTCTTTCTTCCCTATAGAAAAAATCATTTCATCATGTTATGCATTGTCAGGGTGTACCGCCTTCCAGACTCGAGACATGACATACAAAGACTTCTGATGATAAGAGAAGAATAGTATTATTTCCTCATGTGATAGGATTTTTGAGTTCAAGGAGATGGTAGTCATGAGCTTGAAGCAATGTCTTAAAACTAAACCATTGTACACAAATAACTCCATATTTTACATGACCACAAAAATAAAAATAAAAATCCAAAAGTAGATGGTACATATAAGATCAATCGGGTCAACCCAATTTAGTTTTGTCTTTGCCTCTAGTTCTCGGAAAGGAACCAGCTAACAAATTAGTGAGGTGCATATCATTGCCCGGAGTAACCAAAGTATCATCCATTAGATTTTGTAACTTGAGTAGATCCTCATTCTTCTCCTTCCTCCTGAAAGTGTAGACCTGTCATTCCCCATCCAAAGATTGTTGGTCATTCTGATGAGGTGGTAGTGTTGCAGTAGAAAGATTCTCAACAGTTGTGCCGACAAGAGGTTCAAGTGTATGTGAGGTAAGAGTTGTCGCCTCTACCCCAGATACTTCCTGAAGATAGGAAGCTGCAAGGTTCTCAAGATTATCAGTCTGTGTAGGTAGGGGTCCTTTAGTGCAGTTTACAATATGGTTGGAAAGTGTAGGTTGCTCAGTAGGACCATCCAGCTTCTCATCGATCGCAGAAATCGTACTTTCTGAAAGGGTACACAAGGGTAATTAAATCAGACATCAAAACCTGTCCTGTGGTAGTTTTCTCTCAAAGTGGAACAGATATGTCCAGAGTAGTAGGGTTAGATCAATTCTTATTCACATGATCTTTAGATTTCAAATAAGGGTGAAGCTTATGGCATTTATCAAGGTTATGCCCAAAAATCTTACAATAAGAGCAATAAAGAGATCTATGCTCCATAACGATTTGTTGTCAATATCCATTATGAGTTGTGTCCAACCAGACTTCAGTAACATCAGATAAAGTAATATCTCTTTCAATAAGTATTATGGTCACAGAATGTCTGGTTAGGTTGAAAGTGGGTAGATCTAGTTTCATAGGGTCTCCAAGTATGGCATCAACAGAGTAAAAAACCTGATGAAGAAAAAAATGCATTTTGAGACTACGTAGACTAAACCATACCAGTACAATAGAAGGTTCATGATTGGGGTCAAAATTAGGAAACCACTTGAATAGCTTCATTGGTTTACCAGTAATGTTAAGATATTTTTTGGGAAAAATCTGAGTGTAGTCTTCAGACACGGTTAATTGAATCAATACGTGTCTCTCATCCATGAGCCCCTATTTCCACTTTCCTGCAAATTTGAGATCATCAAAAATTTTTCTGATAATATCCATAGGTGGGTGTCCAAATTGAAATTTTTCAATAAGAGCAAATTTGAATTTATCAGTCAATGATGAAATTTCTAACTCAAAGAAAAAAAATGTGTTGTTTTCCCTCTTTTTCTGCTTGCATTCTAAATAAAGGGGCAGTCACCTGTACCATCACGATGCTCCTTATAACTTAAGGGGAAGACAACCGTCGTCTTCCCCTGAAGATTACCTACCATGTGGGCAAAGGAGGTTTTGTCAGGTTTAACCAAAGAAGGAAGCTCCATCACAGTAAGGAGAAGCCCTGCCAAGTCGAGCAGAGGGCAAAAACAACGAGCCGAAGAGGTCGGGGCGAAAACACAGTTGTCGAAGCCGCAAAACAGTCGCAGCTCGACAATGTCCACACAGATGGCAGACAATGACGAGCTGCGAAACAGTTACAGCTGGACAAGATCCACGCAGAAACTGGATGACGTGAAGAAGAGACGACGAAACCATAGAAGCTGGAAGTCCCTCATCGTTGGGCATATATATATATATATATATATATATATATATATATATATATATATATATATATATATAT